>CAJQZJ010033498.1:3236111-3255619 GCA_907164525.1 Lophiomys imhausi | reverse complement strand
TTTTTTTTTTTTTTTTTTTTTTTAGTTTAAGGTATTTCTTTTTTCCCCCAACAGCTCTCCCTTTCAGTCCAAAAAATGGTTCTTTTTCTTATAACTATAAATACAACACAAAACAACAGAAATAAATAGGCCACAATTATAACAGTTACATGGCTTAGCATACATTCCCAATGTCCAGTCCATATGTATTTGGCACCTGACTTTAACATTCTACTTTTTAAGGGCTGGGTTGATTATTCACACTCTTTAGACTGAAAACTAGGGGGAAAGGAGGAACTTGCCAAGTTGGATTCATGTAGGTTTTTATTTTTCTGTCTTCCACTATTAGAGAATGTAAATCATTATTTTGAATGAAGCACAGTGAACCAGACATTTCATTTTGTGCTTCCCAAATGCAACAAACCTTTAAATTATATTCAACTTTCTGTTTGGTCCAAATAAATCCTTCCTAATCCCATGTCTCTAAATCAAGCACAGGCTGTACTACGTGAACCAGCAATTCTTTCATACCACCCGGGGCGTGAAGGAGCCCAGCAACTCCCAGAGACAGTCAAGGGGAGAACCAAACAAAAACTGTAAGCAAGGAAGGGCAGTGCTTTTACAGAGGCTCCACTGGCCACTGATGCAGAAATTCCGAAGTATTTTATCCAGATACTACTACAAGAAAAGCATACATTAGCAGCTGGGCATGGACTAAGCCTTTTGTTTTTAGTCGCACAACACTAAACAGAGCTCAGAGTGTTGGCTTGTGCCTTTACACAGACAGACCAAACACTTTAAGTTATTGCTTATATAGCTCATAGCCTATCATATAGTATCACAAATCAGAAAATTCCAAGTCATATATTGTTAGTATTTTCTACTTTTGATTGAATATAGCCAATCAACTTAACCAACTCCTAATTTAGAAGAATTACGTGAGGCTCTGACTCAGTACTTTGTAATTCATATAAAGAAGGAAAACTCACTGCTTACTTTCAACAGCAACTTCGTGGTAGCCGGCTGTAATTTATTGGTATATAATTGAAATAATGGTTTTGAATCAAATTAAAATGAATAACAGAAATGACTGGAATGATGATATCTTTCTGAAAAAGGAGAAAGATAACAAAAAGTGAAAAGGCAAAACATTTGTTCTTATTTATTTGCTTGTTTTTAACAGGGGTGCATGTATAGAAGATGCTCCTTTGAGGGGTCACTTCTCTCCTTCCACCCATATGGGTCCTGGGTATAGGACTCATGTTATCATGGTTGGCAACACACAGACACACACACAGACACACACACACACACACACCAGAGACACTGAACACACACACCAGAGACACCCAACACACACCAGACACACACACAACACACATACACACACACCAGACACACAAACACACCAGACACACATACACACCAGACACACACATACACACTCAGTATTTTTAACGTTTAAGAATAGTTTATACGACATATATACAGTATGATTCTAATGTGCTTTAAAAATTCATAATAGGAGAAGATAACTTAAGGGGTATATGTCAAAATGTTTACAGTGTTTTTTAATAAACCTGCAATAATTTGAAGTTAATGAGCAGATATGTTTCTTAATATTTTCTAATCAGTGTGGACTGGAATTATGATGACAACAAAAAACCTGATCCTTGGAAAACTGAGGTGTGTTTGTTCTGTATTTCATACTAGCATTCACTGTCAGCAGAGAATAATTCACCACTGTGAACAAGACTTGTGTTTTGAATATGAGCCCTAACATTTGCCCCATAAATGTGCGTGCGTGTGTGTATGTGTGTAATTATAGTATAAGAACTGTGGATATATTATTTCATTGCCTGTTAAATGGCCATTTGTTAAGTCTAGACAGCAATAATAAATAGCCATTATTTATAATGTGGCCATTCAGAGTACTTGGGGGAATTGTATAATAAACAGGTAATGTGACCAATACCCCCTGGACTCCATATTCAGAGAGAGCACTGGGGGTGGAGAGGAGAAAAGAGTGGATGAAGGGAAAGCAAGAGAGAGGGAGGAAGAGAGAGAGAGAGATTGAACAAAAGAACACAAAATGCTACCTGTAGGCATGATCTACTTTGAAATGGTGAGACTAAACTGCCGTGAACGTCACACGGCTGGCATCTGTTCACATGGCTCACATGGTACTTCCCCCCCTCGAGTCCCTGAACCACAAGGCCCTCAGGTCCAGACGGGCCTGCCTTGCTCTATAACCCTTTTGCAATATTCTCCCACCACTAGCAGTGTAGCTGTTGAGATACTCTTCACAGGAGCTTCAGTGAAGTCCCCCACACCCTTAAATAGGTCCAGAAACTATCTGACACTACAGTGATCTGTCTTACTAAGAAATATTTGCGTAAGTCCTACTTACAATATAAAGGAGGCTAATAGTTAGGGAGAGCACACAAAGTCACCAGGTCATTAAAGATCAGGGAGAGGCAACAATAGAGAAGGTTTCTGCAAAAGAAGATCATGGTCGGGTAAGGTCTGGGAAGTCTCCTCCACTGACAATGGGACCTGGTGGGTGTGGGGCAAACAGACTAGAAAAGAAAGGGGCACGTGCTTGTACAGGTAAGATGGACGGGGCTCCGGGGTCTTTGGGAAACGTGGGCCAGTGCTGCTGGAATAAGGGAAGGGTGGGAAGAGTAACAAAGCCACACAAACTGTGTGAGTCCTGCAAATGAGCCAGCTTTGCCCGTGATGAAGCACTTAGCACGTTTGGTGAGCCAGACATGCATTAAGAGCCTCCCACATGATAGTGGGTTTGATACCCCATAGGAATGCTGGACGTAAGCATTACCAACCACCTGTGAAGTTGCTATCTTGTGTAAGGTGGCATGATTTGTGAGGTCAGAGCAGGGATATGCCAGACTCTGGAGTCAGAACTCTGACCCTCTTTGGTGGATTGCCTCTCCTAATTTTTAACCCTGATGCCTATGGTCCCTGGAGCTATTGGAAGTGAACAGTTTTTTTTTTTATTTTTTTTAAGAAGTTACTGGGAGTACACAAATCTTCCCTTGATCCGATATGTCTATGCCATAAACACCAACCTACTGGCTGTCTAGTGTCATCTATGCCGTCAGATCTATTGACATGGTTCACAGCAATTGTGTTATAATGACTATTGTATTAAAGTGCCCACACCACAGCCAGTAAGTATGTCAGGAATTTACAACTCCAAGTAGGATACTGGATGTCAAGATAAGTCCTAGGAAAGAGTGTCAGAGTGCACACCTGAAGACAGCACCCCACACAATTTGGCCCCGAAACAGGAAGTGACATACCTACACAGCATCATAACTCTGAGTGGTATCTACTTCATTCCAAATATACAACGCTGCAGCATCTTTGTTTTGCAAAATGTGAGAGTGGGTTCAATGTGAATCACATGTTCTCTGAACTTTCAAATGCATGTGTGTTTTCTGCTTGACATTAGCTTCTTCTTCAGAAAGTGGTGTTTGGAATCATGGAAGAGTCCGGCTTGATGGGTGGAACGTTCCCTCGGCTGCTCTAATGGGAATGTGAACACCTCCCCCCATAGAACACCCACTGATTACTTAGTTAGGACTTTAGTCTAATTATTTGAGATTTGTGACTTCTACAGCTAAGAAAAATGGCATGAATTAAAGAGGCATGAAATGAGGTTTAGAAGAATCTATAAATGAGTCTAATCATCTAATGGTAAACAAATAAAGAGGGAAAACCCAGAATGAACTACAAAAAAAAAAGAAGTTACTGGGGAAAATAACAAATATGAAATAGATTAGGGTGCTGTTGCAGATACCTATTTATGATCTTTGTCTTACTAATATCCATTTTCCTTACTCTTGTGTGAAGATAATTGGTCATTGGGAAGCTGTGCTGGTTAATTTTTTGTCAACTTAACATAAGCTAGAGTCATTTCGGAGGAGGGAAAGTCAACTGAAACAAAACAAAACGCCCCCCCAAAAAAAACAAAAAAAACCCCGCCTCCATAGGATTAGCCTGTAGGCGAGCCTGTGGGGCATTTCCTCCACAAAGAATTGATGTAGAAGGGCCCATTGTGGGTGCTGTCACTCCTGGGCACTGTGGTGCCAGGTATATAAAAATGCAAAGTGAGCAAGCCAGGAAGAGTAAGCCAGTAAGCAGAATTCCTCCATGGTCTCTGCTGGAGGACTTCCTACTTCCAAGTTCCTGCCCTGCTTGAATTTCTATTTGCTGTCACTCAGTGATGGACTGTGATTGGGATCTGTAAGCCCAATAAACCCTTTCCTCTCCCAATTGCTTTTGATCATAATCGTTACCACAGTAACAGAAATGCAACTAAGACAGAAGCCATCTCTTATTCCCTCCAGTGGTCTGTTTTTGAGGTTGATGACAGTGACTCTTCAAACTTAATTGATTAGAATCCCATTTCCTTTACCAGAAATTAGCCTGGGACGGCATACGGCTAATGTCATCTGAGCTGAACCCAAGAACTTTCCTGAACAACTGAAAAGATGCGGGTTTCAGTTGCCTCCTTGCTGGATGATACACCTGAAAAAGAGGCGGATGCAGGAGGGGAGGGGGAACACATGGAAATGGAGACTGGGTTCTTAATAATCATCTAGTAGATGGTGCTTGAAGCAGATTTGCTCCCAGGCTTCTAATCTGAATGAACCAACAAGTTCTTTTTCTCAAGAACTGGTTTTGAGAGATCTGATTTGGATTAGATTGAGGGCAGACTGGCTAGAAATGGGTAAGGCCAATGTAGACGGGTCATCAGAATGACCTGCATTATATGACTGCTGAGGGTTCCAGCAACTAGGATGACAATATTCCTCTTCCTTTGGGACAGGCAGGCAACAAAGTGGGAAGTGTAGCTGTGAGATGTAGGGTCTAAATAGCCAGAATAATTCTTGGCTGCCTAGTGTGAGTCAGGCTGTAAAGTACAGAAAAATGATAACAAACAAGTCATGGGCCTTCCTACCTTGGAGTTTGTTTGCTACTGGATACCACAAATAATTGAGTCCAAGATGATACTGGGGCACAGTTAAAATAATTTAACAGCTAAGAAAAAAAATGCAGATGCACTTAGCTGTCGCTTCCTGAAGCACATACAGCTAAGTTCTGCCTCAGAGTTAGGGAATGCTTAAATACTGTCCAAAAAACAAAACAAAACAAAACACTTTCTGTCTCTGTCTTCCTAACCCACACACACTGCTCTGGAAAGCAGAGGAGGTTTTTCTGATGCTGGCAGAGTCTTGACATAAGGACGCACCCCTCTAATCCTCACACAGCTACCCGCCAGCAAGTCTTTATTTTTCTATAAATTACAGTGCCTATTATTTATAGTCAGTTATGAATGAAGAATTTTGCAATTAAGTTTAGAAAGTCAGTTGTTTTTATATTTTTAAAGAGGCACATTTCTATGTATTAAGCTAAAAAGAGTCCTTTGTACCTCCTTAAATGTATCCCTCACAAAGCAGCAAGAAAGAGTTTTATGACTTCACAGGACTGAACGAAATGTCAAGTATGCTCCAGTTCTGTTTTTGATCTTGGGCTCCAGAGGAAGTTGAAGCCACAGTGGAGCACGGCCCTTTAATTACAATCCAGTGTCCTCAAGAACATTTGATAGCTCTTCCAGGTGGCATTCTAGTCCATGTGAGGAGAAAGTAACCCCTACCCCCTGCCTTCACCCCAAGCTAAGCAAGGAATACACTCTGCATATACCATGTACTCTCTGGTTTCAGTCAAGATGGCGTTTGAGCTATCTTAAAGGATGAAAGTATTTCCAAAGCTAAAGCCACAGTTGTACTGATGCTCCAAAGCCTAAGCCAATGAGTCCGTGCTAAGGCTTTTCAGGCCCCTACTTCATCTTGCGAAGCATCGCTAGAGGACAGCATCTCACTCCAGAGAGAGAGAGAGAGAGAGAGAGAGAGAGAGAGAGAGATCCCTATAATTAATCGAGTTTTTCTAGAGAGGGTTTCTCTGTATAGCCCTAGCTGTCTTAGAACTCACTCTGTAGACCAGGCTGGCCTTGAACTCAGAAATCTGTCTGCCTCTGCTGGGATTAAAGGCATGTGCCACCACACCCCAGTAGCAGATGCTAATATTTTAAGATCAGACAAGGAACTGATCATGGCTAAGTATATATGAACCATTCTTTTTTTTTTTTTTTTTTTAAGATTTATTTATTATGTATACAGTATTCTGCCTGCATGTATGCCTATACTCCAGAAGAGGGCATCAAATCTCATTATAGATGGTTTTTAGCCACCATGTGGTTGCTGGGAATTGAACTCATGACCTCTGGAAGAGCAGCCAGTGCTCTTAACCTCTGAGCCATCTCTCCAGCCCCTATGAACCATTCTTTACTGGCTTTCTTTTAAAGCCCTCCTTTGCATTTCTGCTTAGAAATTTTTCCTTAAATTGAACAAAATATTTATGAGAAAAGTAGGATATTTAGATTTTTTTTTTTTAAAGAAGTATGTGGGCTGGACATGGTAGGGGACACCTTTAATCCCAGCACTCTGGAGGCAAAGGCAGTCTGATTTGTCTGTAACTGAGGCTAGCCTGGTCTACACAACAAGTCCCTGGCCAGTGAGACCTACCTCAAAATAAGTAAGTAAATAAAAATAAAAACAAAGAAAAAAAAAAGGATGAAAATGAAGGCATGTTGTATGCTGCGTCAATACTCCATCACTATGATAAATACTTGAGAAGATTAAATTAGAATGTTTGTTTCAGCTCATGATTTTGGAGGTTCCAGTCTGTGAGTGGGAGAGAGCATCTTCTGTTTAGGGCTTCTAACAAAGATGCCAAGGAGAAGTGGAGGAACAAAACTGATCACTTCATGGTTAAGAAGCACAGGAGAGTGAAGCAGCAGCCAAGCTCCTACAATCCTCCGTAGGACATTCCCACAAACCCTATGCAACTGACCCCTTTAAAGAAATGGTCAGCAGGGGTCACCTAAGACTCATATAGTCAGGGGTGGCACATGCCTTTAATCTGTGGATCTCTGAGTTCGAGGCCTGCCTGGTCTACACAGTGATTTCCAAGACAGTGGGGGCTACACAGGGAAACTCTGTCTCAAAACAAAACAAAACAACAACAGACACAAACTATAGCTAATCTGCTTATCAGAAAGTGTCCGATAGCCTACTTTAAGAAACAAACTTATTCAAAAGACACTATAGCAAAATGTCAAGAAATGTTAGTGTGGAAATAGAGTTTATGATACAAGATGCACTCCTCAGCAGGAATATTCAGACACAGAATTGTCAAAAGATGGAGCTTAGATAGCTCATTAAAACCAAGACATTGGTAATTAGAATTTATGTTGTATAGAGAAAGGACTATTCAAGTCATAAAGAGGGTTGTTTTTTATCCTTAATTACCTAATTCAAGAATGTGTTGGCTCTAGTTTTCTCTGGTGGAGCACAGAACTGGCCATGGGAGAGTGAGAGTCATTCATTTCCTCGTCTCCATTGAGAGAACAGTCAAAGAGATGGAAGGTCTTGAGAGCTGGCAAGCCACACTGCCAGACAGAAGGCATGCATATTGACAGCACAGTCGGGTGAAAAAGATCGAACGTGACCACTCCCTGCATGAGGCTGACCTTTATCAGTCATGCTTCCCATCCTCCTGCCTCAGATGCTGTGTTTGCGGGTGCCAGTTGCTTTAAGAATGTTTTAATAGAGGTGTTGTTCTTTCAATCAAAATTCTGTGTATGTATTTTGGTCAGTACATCTCAGTCCTTCTAATCTAAAATTGTGTCCTCATTTCCTTCTAACGATACTGACCATTGGAAAGGTCTAGATTTGTCTTACATTCTGGATGTAGAGGTTTATACTTTGTCTTTAAAGCACACTCTGTGGCCAGTGTTTCACAATGAAGCCTTATCAGCAAAAATAATGGTATTAGGAAGTAGAAGATGATCAGGTTACTTGAGCGAGGCTTTCATGGCTGGAATTGGTACCTTTAGAGAATGAATATCTTAGAGAATATCCCAGGGAACTCTTATTTTTATCTATCTATCTATCTATCTATCTATCTATCTATCTATCTATTTATTTATGTTTTTCGAGACAGGGTTTCTTTGTGTATCCTGGACTCACTTTGTAGCCGAGGCTGGCCTTGAACTCAGAAATCTGCCTGCCTCTGCCTCCGGAGTGCTGGGATTAAAGGAGTGCACCACCACGCCCAGCACAGGGAGCTGTTTTGCTCTTTCCCTATCTGAAGACTCAGGATGAAGATGATGAAAGTCAGTGAACCAAAAAGACAGATCCTCATCAGCCACAGAAACTTCCAGCACCTTGATCTTGGATTTATCAGTCTCAGACCAATGAAAATAAACTGATGCTTTTAACTGGACACTCCACCTAATGTATTTTATTATAGCAGCCCAAATACTCCCCAGTTTCCCATAAACTGAGTACAGGTTTATGAGACTCAGGTAAACAGTCCTAGAATGGTCTCACTGGAGTTTTTGTATACCTCACATAGCTTCACACCAAAAAACATATCAGATTGCCTCATTACTATTGAATTTGATTAAGGGTTGCGGCAGAAGCTTAATGATAGCTCTGACCCAGCACACATGAAGCCCTTGGTTGAACTTAAGCATGACCATATGGGGGAAAAAGCTTACTTGATAATACTGGTAATCATCAGCTATCTCCATAATAGAAGCATGAAAGGAAAAAGCATGCAGTGTACATGGGGTTATGCTGTATGTATAATTTTTGGGTATTGTTTCATATTCCATTTAATATTCATATTCTATTCCACAACCTTTCTATAGCCTGCTCTGCAACTATTCTGTACTGACCTATGAATTTTGTAGCTAATCTTTGTCCTAATTGTTGCCTAACATCAATATCAACTAAAATGTTCCCTCACCATTCAGAATTTGAGTTGAGGATCTGGTGGGGCCAAGTTTCTTCCACTTGAATTCCCAGAAGTTACATTAAAACTTCAGGCTCATGGCAAGGAGGTGCTAAGAGGTACTGCAGGAAGGTCCATCAGAGGGTGGCAACCCTGCCAACCATCTGGGGAGACCAGTTATACCTTAGTTTCTTTATCAGAGTAATACATATGCACATGTGTTTAAGAGCTGAAGAGCTGGTGCTAAATGCTTCTGAAAATAGCCATCACTCCTGTGTCTTGTCTCATAGCTACTTCAGACATGAGGACCAACTAGTTCCCTGTCCCTTGGGAAGAGACTCTGGGCTTGAGGACAACATCAAGTGTTGTCATCCTCAGCAACCATATCCACCTTTTTTGAGACAGGATCTTTCTTTGACCTGCAACTCATCAGTGAGTCTAGATGGTCTGGTTCATGGTGAGTCCAGGAATCCTCCTACCTCAGCCTCTCCAGTGTTGGGATGAGAACCATGTGCATTTTTGTACATGTTTGATTATATGCATATATACATGATTCTGGGGGCACATTTCAGGTCTTTGTGTTTGCAAGGCAAGCACTTTATCGACTGAGTCACCATCCCAGCCTCTTCAATTAGAACACTGCAAATTAATCTTGTACATCGCGCCCAAGAATGCTGCAAGCTCACTTCCATGGCCACAAAACTCAGCTTTACAGGCTGAATGTTATAGTTTTTGTGGGCTTGCTGAGGACTCCATTTCTCTGTTTCATTGTTGTCTGCCTTCTGCTTTCCTCGGGCTTCAACCATGATCCAAGAAAGGAAGAGCAAAACAGAATTCATTTTTACTTCGATTACTTATTAAATAGTTCTGACAAGTACACCCAGTTTTTTTGAGACAGGGTTTCTCTGGCTCTCCCGGAACTCACTCTGTAGACTAGGCTAGCCTAGAACTCAACAGAGATCCACCTGCCTCTGTCTCTTAAGTACTGGGATTAAAGATGTGTGCCACCACAGTCAACCCAGTTTTGTTTTGAATTACCTCCAAGTTTGAAGAACTCATGTATGTTTACTAAATCAGAAACCAGAAGAGTTATGAAATTCTCTTTTGGTGGCTAGGATAGTTTGTACCCATACAAT
Source organism: Lophiomys imhausi (assembly GCA_907164525.1). Taxonomy (NCBI): domain Eukaryota; kingdom Metazoa; phylum Chordata; class Mammalia; order Rodentia; family Muridae; genus Lophiomys; species Lophiomys imhausi. Next base: position 3,245,618 of record CAJQZJ010033498.1, on the reverse strand, counting down.
CTTATCTCCATTATAACTTTGGTCTTATAATGACAGGTTCCTAGAATGGAAAGGTCTTTGCTATGAACTACACCAAATTTCCAGCCAAGGTATAGCAGTGGGTACTCAGAAGAAGTGGTATACCCAAAGAAAAGGAAAGGGAGAGAGTTGGGAGACAGAAACCTTGAGGTGTGTTATGTTGACTTTTGAGATTCCAGCTTATTCATCTGTAAAGGACACTAACAACAGGTATTCATAAGATCCTTGGGCAGATGTGTAAAGTAACAGATGCGTGAGTGCCAGTTGTATTGTGCATGATGAAACCCAACAATTCAGCTGAACCTCACTGTGCCTGCATTCCAGCTTGCCTCCTCGTGTCTATGACTCTCTTGACAGGCTACTCAGTTTCTTCAAGGCCCAGTTTTCTTATCCTCAAAGCTGAGAAAATAACACCTCATGATACTGTTTTCATTTCTTTTTTATTTTTCAGTTGTTAATCTTTTGGAAGGGTTGGGGATTAAATCCAGGTGTTCGTGCATGCTAAGCAAGTGCCTTACTACTGAGCCACATCCCTAGTCATGGTATTATTTTAAATACTACATGGGATAATATACATTGTGTTCAAATAATATGAACTGCTATTATAGGACCCACTTAGATTAAAAGCTAGAAACTAGACCCATTTCCTAAGTTCTTAGATTAATAATATACATATAATAAACACAGATATATGTTTATAACTGATATTTATTTATGAGAATACCAAGATTATACATTTAAACTATGTTGAGTAGAAAAATACACACCTTAAGTCACCCTAGAATGTTAACACAAAATTATGTGCTTCTTGTCATAAAATATAGAATATAGGAATATAGAATTGGGGACTCTGTGGAGTCCCCCTGGAAGGACAATAAGGCATCCACATACACCAGAATGACTAACTATATAGGTGAGAATGCTAAGTAGCAAATAAGAGACAAAAAATAATAAACACACTACCGGCATTCTGAGGCACAAAGTCTGGCTGGCTTGTGGGAGGTAAGTTCAAAGGAAAGAGTGGATTTTGAGCTGGTCCTTAGAGGGCAGGACTGGGAGGGGAGCAAGCTGGAAGTCATCATTACAGATGGTGAGAAGGCTCTGCCTTGTCTACCCCACCTAGCAGTAAAGACGCATACTGGGTGTCTGAAGGCACTATCTTTGGTTTTGGCAAGAGAATGGCTCCCAGATTTCTAAATTCAAGACCTCACAGGAAGCTGGGAGAAAAGCATCACCAGCAACAGCAATCAACTATGTTCAGCGGTCCCAGTGATTCCTTATTTTTTTACATGAATCTAGAGAAAAGTCCTCACCCATGGGAAACAGTTAAGCACATGGAGGATAGCAGATGAGGCTGCCTGCTCCAAAGCTCATTTTGACCATCTCCTGAGCCGTGTATAGTTTTCTTGGTGCAAGAATACTGACGCTCGCTGGGTGGCGGCGGCAGCAGCAGCAAGCAGCACACACCTTTAATCCCAGCACTCGGGAGGAAGAGGCAGGTGGACCTCTGTGAGTTTCAGGCCAGCCTGGTCTACAAAGTGAGTCCAGGACAGCCAGAGCTGCTACACAGAGAAACCCTGTCTCAAACAAACAAACAAACAAACAAACAAAAAACCCTTATGCTCCAGACCCATATGACTGCTGTGGTATCTGGACATCTTCACCTAGGTGACTCAAGGGTACTGCCACTGTGCCCCTGCCGCCGGGTCCTGTTTCATGGGATGCATGGCTGTCTAAACCAGAAGCCCGCCAACGTTGCTGGACCCTGCTCTTTCTTATTTCTGCAGGGGACTTCCCATTTGTTTCCCAGTCTGGTCTCACCTCCCCTAACCTTACCAGACTGCTACTACAAAGAAAATCCCCACCCGATAAAATCTGGAACTCCTTCGGCATAGCTCTGAAGGGCATTATTACCTGGCCCCAGTCCACCAACCCATCTGAGTCCCTGCCACTCTGCCTTGAAATGTATATTTGGCAACATCTAATTTCCTGAGTAGTCCCTGACCCTCCCTTGCTTTGGGGCGGCCATGCTGACAACTGGTAACTTTTCTCATCTGCCAGCTTAAGCACAAGTGACCATCTCTGAGCTCTTTTCTTGATACCATCCAGCGTTCCTGAGATGTCACAAATAACTAAGTGTTTAACTTGGTGCCTTCTCTACAAGCCCATGGTGATCACATATCATAACGTGCATACTGTGTTGCCACACATCCATCCATGTAGATTACGTAGATTACATACACACTTTGTTAAGTACGTCTACACTTCAAAGTGAAAGCAGTATCATTTAGTTAAAGCCAACAGGCTGGGAGAAAATATGCTACCAACATTAGTTTATATGCACGGGGAGGACATGAATGGGGGGGCTGGTTCTCGCTCACTTTATCCTTTCTTTGAATCTGCTGAAATATTTGTTCTCATACATGGTATACATGTCGTGATGGGACAAGGAAGAAAAACATTATGTGTTGTTACTTTGCTTGTTTCAGGGTCTTACCTTGTAGCCCAGGCTATTCTTAAACTCCCTAGGTAGTCTGGGCTGGCTCCGAACTCATTACACAGCCCAGGCCTTGAATTCAGAGTGACCTTTCTGACTTAAGAGTCCTGAGACATGCAACAGGGTATTTGTTTATCCCCTGTGGTATTACCTAAATTTACGGTTTTTGAGCTGTCTTTAGCTGGTACTCAACTTTATCTAGATTATTTCCATCCCCCTTGAACTACCCAAACAAGAAGCAAAGAAACTGAGGAATACTTAGAGCCGGCAAAGGCAACCTAACTGAGTTTTGAGAACTCCAAGACACAACATGTCTGCTGGAAGGATTTCTCTTGAGAGAAAGAGGGTGGCGCATGGATTAATGACTGAAATAATAGCATGGAACTCCAGAATCCTGAAATTTTGAATATTTGACTAATTGTAGTCATGTACTTTCCTTGAGAATGAACGGAAACCATCTGTGCAATGATAAAGCTGGGCTCTGCAACCGTTTGAGGAAAAATGTGCTGTAGTCAGCATAAAAAAGTCCGATTGAGGAAGCCTGTTAGACATACTTTTTTTTTATTAATTAAAGCCAATCACATTCTTTAATTTAAAAATGCTGCTGTGATCATGTCTCTATTTCTATACTTAATGGCACCATCCTGCTAATATGCATGTATCTAACCTTCAATTTTAACTTGCAGTACCTCGAATAGCTATAATCATACAGCAGCAGTGATCACACACCAGGAGGCTGAGGTGATCGTGAGAAAAAAAGATGGAAAAATCAAAGTCCACTATGAACGACATGGCTATCTCTGGGTTTGATGGCTACTTGGAACAGAGGGATTTTCCTTTTCTAGCAGACAGGAAGATGATTGTAGGCACTGCAAACAGACTTCCTTTGAGCTGGCCTTGACCAGGCTCTGAATGATGCTGACCACAGCCCTGCTAGCAGATGGAGAGAAGCCCAGGGAAAACAGGAGGCTTTTGTTACACAGCAGCCCAAAGAACAAGGAGCCAACAGCTTCTCTGAACAGTCGTAAATATTGATCCACCTGCAAAGAGTGAGGGTCTCATCTTTGTCTGACAGCAAATAATCAGAGGGAGAGGAAACCTCAGCAGAGAGCAGCGCACACGTGTGAGTCAGTGGCTGGAGCTGGGCTCTCCTTTGTGTGTGGCCCGAGGGAGGAGCAGATGTTCATTTGGCCATCTCCCTTCTGAAAAGGAGCCAGTGGACTGTCTGCTTTCAAATGGGTCCTCTGCTATAGCCAACTAATTTCAACAGCAGAGACCACATTCTTACTAACCAACTGCAAGAAAGATTTTGAATTCATAAATCAAGTGATGGTGGATCTACACTACCGTAGCCATCTCTCTTTCTACTTCATACACACATAGAAAATCACACCAAACAACACCCCCCACCCCAAAAAAAAGTCCTTAAGCCAACAAACCAACCAAAACAAACAGGCAAACAGATAGAGTCATCCTAAACCCAAGAGCTCTGTTAGCCGTTCAGTATAATTGTACTTTCAAGAGAGCAACTTAATGTTATTATGTTATTGTCTGCTTCTGTAGTATGGGGGAGGGGGGAATGACAGCATTTTCCCCATGTTTCACAAAAAAAAAAAAAAAAACTCAAAAGGTAATCTACAGGAGTACTGAGCACAGAGCCTGCCTGGATCAGAGGTCAACAAAGGTGAGCTGGGTTGGTCTTTGAACATCAGTCAGTCCTAACAATCACCAGTAGGGGGCCCCCACCCGGGAGAAGGCATCACTTCCTTAATTTTTTTTTTTTTAATCTTTTAAATTTGCTGCACATTGGTGTTTTGCCTGCATGTGTGTCTGTAGAGTGTCAGATACGCTGGAACTGGAGTTACAGATGGTTGTGAGCTGCCTTGTGGGTGCTGGGAATTGAACCCAGGTCCCCTGAAAGAGCAGTAGTCCTCTTAACTCATCTCTCCAACCCTTCATCTTTCTTAGTTTGAGAAGAATTGGGGTGGCAACTGGGTGGGGGAAAGGACAGGACAGACAGACATTAGGCATCTCAGGAAGCTATGAGCATAAGGAGCAAGTAGCACTTGTTTGGGGAATGTACATAAAGATTCTGTTTTCAGTTTCAGCAAACAGCAAATTTTGGAAAACAGTGAGTACAAGTATTTTTTTTTAAAAATTTCACTTCAGTTTTTTTAAAAACATGAATTTATTTTATGTGTGTACATGTGTGTGCACACGCAGTGGCATGGGCCAGGGCCAACTTACAGGAGTTGTTCTTCTCCCACCATGTGGCTTGGAAGCAAGCGCCTTTACCTGCTGAACGGTCTCAGCGGCGCCAGTTTAGGGTACCATACCGGTGTTTACTTTGATTGCTGTGATATTTTAAGGTGCCAATGTGCAGAAGCCTGCGTAGTCAAGTGCTCAGGACGGTGGAGCACTATTCTTACAGGAAAAGCATTAGAAAAACATATGAGCAGAAAAGGGTAACAAGAAAAATAACCTATAATTTCAAAGTGGAAACTTTTATAATTAAGTGAAAGGCTATTCAAAAGAAAATGTCCAAAACAGTAACTGGAGACTATTTTCAAGAGAACGAAGGAAGTTTCCCTGATTATCTTGTGAAAGGGGGAGTAGACTAGGAGGCTGAAAAGTTCCAAAGGTGGAAGATGACTCCACCGCCCCCGCCCCCCCCCCCCTGACTCTAACAGTTCACAACCTACACAAAGTAAGAACCAGAACCCTCAGGGATGCACAAGCTTCATGTGAGACAAGGCACATTCTAATTAAGAAGTTTTGTACTTAAGAGACTCATCACTAAGCCCAAAGAATAAAGGGAGTGAATGTGTTAACAGCATAAAGTCTAGACCAAGGACTGGTCCTCTTCTATAGTGGACCACAGTCACCTTCAGTCCAGCAGGCAACATGGGCAGGGAGGATTCTCACAGAATGGTGAAGGAGGAAAAATCTGCCTAGCATCTTCATCAGCCACATCAATCCTGGTGACTGACTAACGGGCTGAAAGGTGACATAGGCAGAGAGTCCTAACATTGTTTGTTGGTTTATTATCATTACGTATCCCTGACTGGCCTCGAACTCACTCTATAGACCAGGCTGGCCATGGACTCACATAGATCTGCCTGCCTCTGCTTTCCTAGTGCTGGGTTCAGAGATGTGTGCCACCTAAACACCTCATTGCATTTCTTATTCCTGCCTTTAAAGTTTAAAATCTTGCACATCTCTGTGTCCCACACAGACAATTTCCTTATAAGGGGCACAAAGATCATTATTCTAATGTATCTTCATGTTTTAAAAGAGCTCAGGGCTGAAAATGTTTTCATTACAACTTTTCATGGCTTACTACAAACATTTAAAGTATAACAAATGGGTATTTGAAAGCTCTAATACATTCTAAACACCCTAGCACTAAAAATAAAGGTAGCATTAAGGAACAACTTTTAAGAGCTACCCTCCAGACCCCTCCTGGAATGGTAATTATTTCTATGTAACATTTTCTTCATGTGTTACTTGCTTGCTTAGCATTAGCAATAGCCTGCCTCCTAACACCAGCACATAGAAACCTTCTATTATTCTAAGGGCCCAGAGAGTAAAAAGAATTACACCTTTCACTATTTAATCACCAAATCTGATTTCTTTATAAACAGCCTGGGGTTAGGTCTATAATATTACAGTGTCTCTAAATTCCACTTGAAGATAAGCAAACATTTACCATCCCACTCAGTGGCTGAATATAACCATATTCTTCTCTGTGGTTTGCACATAAAGGCCTATTGATTATGTTCAAGTGGCCACTTACAAGGTTGCCTTAAGCAATTGCTTGCAGAATCACCGGCTGAGGTTTTCTAACCTAGGCAAAGACAAAAAGCTGCACATTTCATCATATCCCTCCCCAGGCTTGGCCCAGGAGGGAGTCCCCCCTCATTCATCACAACTTATGCTTGGCTTTGCTTTTTCTGAAAAACAAAACAAAACAACAACAGAAACCAAAAACACACCTCACGGCAACCTTTCCAATAATAACAAATACCCATGTGGGGCTCAGACATTATACATATAATGTATAATATGAAGATGGTTCATCAAAGGATTGGAAGACTGAGTTCCATAGCTGGCCAAGATGTCTGTAAGTCATCACTGTATTCTTCATTTTTCAATATAAATACACCTGTCTTACGGCTTCAAAGGAGGATAAAATGCACAACCCAGAAAACTGCCCTTTATAAACGTGAATGTACTTCACAAATATCCTTATGCTAAGGTCAGTATTATTTCCAAGTCCCTATTGTGTGACCGATGTCCTGTCTAGAATGAGAAACTGCCTTGCCTTCTGAGAGCTTATGGTTTAGTGCGGGTTACAGGCCAAAGTCACACTTCCACCAGAGAGACTGGCCAGGGGCTACTTGGCAACAGGAAGATGCCACCCTATGTTTTAGGAGAGGGGTTGAGACAAGCCCTTCCTAAAGGCAGCTGCTTTTAAAATACTGCTCATTTGACAGCTACATATTTTGAGTTGACCTTTTGTGAAATGGCTGGGAACAACTCTAGCGAGGAGTCAGCAGTGATATGGATTAAGTGGATGAATGATGGCCCATATGAAGAAAGAAAACTCACTGAACTCTTCACGTCAGTCGGGAGAATCCACTGAAAATTCTAAATAATTTGCAAGTTCATACAACTGGCGTTTCCGATCTGTCCTGGAGCACCAGCTAGCTGTACTTTACCGTCCTCCCTTCCCACTTTCTTCTCCCAAATGCTCTATGGTAAAGACACCCACTTAAAAGATTCTTTTGGAAGCAGGAGAGCCAGATACAGACTTCTGATCATCTGCCATGCCCAATTCAGGGAACCAAAAACTATTACAATACTGAGGGTTCTGTGGGAGTTTTCAAAGTCAAAATTTTAGGTCTCATGGTTGTTTTGTGTAACCATGCAAATTTTTTCTCTCTATATGAGGAAGTTTCTCAAACACACACTAAGCTACTTGCTCCACAACACCACAGTTTTTCTTTTCAATCAAACAATGAACAGCTTTGACACTTTAAAATAAGAAACTGTCAAATTCAGGATTTGATTAGACTGTTCTTAATAGCAGGCTGGGATCGTTAAACCAGCTTCTCAAGGGAAACTTTACATGCCATAAGTGGCATTTTGGGATGTGACAGCTTCCAAATGAGGCTTCCAAGCATGATGGTGTCTCTGCATCCTGGAGAAAGGCATGCCATATGCAACCTGCCTATAACGAATGTGTGTTAGCAATGTTTAAGAACACAGACTGAACATACTCATAACAAAACAACGCTAAATCACACCAACACAGGAACTGCATCTCAGATGAATGAATGCACACTTTTGTGAAAAAAAAAAAATACAAGATACTCAGTGACACAGTTACATCACCGTAACTTGTAATATGCAAAAAACACTTTGTAATTATCATTATTATTTTGTCCAGTATTACCATTAAGAGTGAATGGGGAGGGAACATTTAATAATTTGTTAATGGTTTAGTAGAAAAAAATGCCAGGTTACTTAACAACAACAACAACAAAGGCACAATGTTTCCTAAGATTTACTGCCATTTTATTGAAGGGCAAACCTTCTTTAAAATTCCAGCTGTGTAACTGCCTCAGGAAAATTCCAAGGTTGTAGTGGAAAGTGCAGCTAAGGTCTCCAACAGGATGCTGCTTGCCTGGCTCCTTGGCTGGTTTTACCCTGGGCCAGCAGATGCCAGCCATACGTGGGTGCTGGACAGACCACAGGCTCACCAGGACCAGCCTGCTTGTTGCCTTTGGGTAACTAAACTACAAAGCCACACTGTTGTAAAAGTCTGCTCACAGAAAGTAATAAAGTGCTCCTCCGGCTTTTATGATCTTATTTTCTTTTAAATAGCTTCATTCTCCTCCAAAGAGCTGAAATGGTGGGTAACAGTAAAAATGTCAGTCCGGGGCTGCTTTACTGAGAAAGCAAAAGATATTGTTGAAACGGTGAATATATAGAATTAGTTACTTATAGTCAGATAGCTACACACAGGCTTTTTTTTTTTTTTTTTTTTTGGTTTGTTTTTAAAGGACATTTAACCCAGTGTAACCATCACATTTTTGATTGTACTATATTCATCAAGAAGTCTTAGCTTTTAGCTTGCAGTTTTGAGTGGAAATTTCTGGAGAAAATAAGAATTTGGGGGTGCTAAAGAATTTGCAAAAGACCTGAGGGTGGGTGGAGAGAAGAACTTGGAAACCAAAGGACTAGGCATGTAGGACCTGTGGTGTGCTATCCACACAGAAAGTTTCCCATAAGGAAACCATTTTTCCCTCTTCCTTACCACTAACTGTGCTTTTTTCCAAACTGTTTCCCGGTGGGTCTAGGAAGCATCAATACATCCATTTGAACTGTGGCAATCAAGAGGTCAGAAGAGTGTCTTTGTTGTGATTTAGTTAATTATACCTTTATAATTAACATGGACCAAACTGAAACTCACTCAAGACTTTCCATACTCAGGGGCCATCTTGGTCTCACCATGAAACACAGGTACAGACCTCCTCGTTGGCCCTGGTATGGATTCTGGCCAACATGACAGCTTCCACAGCGGGGGACATCACATTAGATGGGTGAAGTGTGTTGCCTGTGCTGAAGGGTTTTCTTTATGCCACACACAATTAAAGGCAAATAAAACAAAGCTTTCAGGTTCCCTAGACACTGTCTCACAAAATTAGTGTCTAACCAACAAAATTTTTTGTTTTATTCTATTTTTATTTCTTGTGTAGTGGTGTTTTGTCTGCATGTATGTCTGTGTGAGGGTGTCAGATCCCCTGGAACTGGAGTTACAGACAGTTGTGAGCTGCCACGTGGGTGCTGGGTATTGAACCTGGGTCCTCTGGAAGAGCAGCCAGTGCTCTTAACTGCTGAGCCATCTCTCCAGTACTCCCCTGCCCCCAACAACAATTCTTTTTTTTTTTTATAAATACTTTATTTTTTTTTTCTTCAAGTTACAT
>CAJQZJ010033498.1:3177943-3231111 GCA_907164525.1 Lophiomys imhausi | reverse complement strand
CACCCTCCCCCACCCTCTGGGCATGGGACGTCGCTCTCTTAAAGTGAATGGAATATTACTCAGCTATCAGAAACAATGAAATCATGCAATTTGCAACCAAATGGATGGATCTAGAGGAGCTCATCCTGAGTGAGCTAACCCAGTCTCAGAAGGATGCACATGGCATCTATTCACTTATAGTAGGATTTTAACTATATCGTACAGGATATCTGTACTACAACCTACACATCAAAAGGAACAAGAACAACAATTCTTAATACACCCGAAAAGAAAGAACTGGGGACCAGCTCTTCAAAATCAAAGGGGAGAATTAAAATTCCAAATCCAGTTAAACGGACTATCTTTCAATTTTTAGGCATGCACAGTCTTTGAAATGTGGACTCAAAGCTATACTATTTCTATTGTTCAGGGCTATTTGCTAGTGTGGATACAATGTCAGAGAAAAAGAAAGAAAAGAGGCACAAACAGAAAAGAATAAAGGGGAGGAGGGGGGGAAGGAGGCTTCAATTTCCATTAAAGGGGCTAGTGTTTGGAGTGTTTATTACTTCTTTTTTCTTTCTTTCTCTTTATTTCTCTCTTTCTGTCTGTCAGTCTGACCGTGTGTCTTTCTTTCTTTCTTTTTTCTTTTTTTTCGTTTTTTGAGACAGGGTTTCTCTGTGTAACAGCCTGGCTGTCCTGGACTCACTTTGTAGACCAGGCTGGACTCGAACTCTCAGAGATCCGCCTGCCTCTGCCTCCCAAGTGCTGGGATTAAAGGCGTGTGCCACCACCACCCGGCTCTTTCTTCCTTCCTTCCTTCCTTCCTTCCTTCCTTCCTTCCTTCCTTCCTTCCTTCCTTCCTGCTGGCCTCTGCCTCTCAAGTGCAGGGATTAAAGGCGTGCCCTACCATGGCCTGCTGTGTGTGTTACTTGTACATTGCTACTCTGGACTCGGCAGTTAGGTACTACCATGCTTTGTCATGGCTGAAGCCAGTATCTCCAACCTTAAGAGTTATACGTCTAACACATGGCTACCAATATTCACAACGAAACTCACACAAGTATAGATGCATATCTGAGTCAAGAAAAATGTCCCCATTGGGGCAGGTCAAGAGCCTTATCTCCATGTAAGAGGTTCTGATAATAGTAATAATACTGCTGGCACTGACTAGTAATATTAAAATAGTAATAGAATTCTGTCCTCAAAAAGAACAAAGAAGTGGTCCAGGATTTGTGATGCCTGAAATCATATAAATCTCTGAAGACAGGTTATATCCTTCCTACTGCCCTGGGGCATTTGTCACACCACTGACAAGATCAAAATGAGATAAGCCCCAGAAACTCTCTGAAGCTATTAGAAAGATCATGTTAGGGAAGGGCCTAGAGTTAGGCTATCAAACATCCTTCGGAAGCTCATTAATAACAAACTGTCATCTGCTATTGCAGACATGGGACTGTATTAGGGAGTAAACCTAATTCCTTTTTCCTTGTGCTATATGTATTGTTAGGAAAGGATTCAATTAAAAGTACCCACAATAAAAGTGACAGTGGCCAGGCATTTTGCTCAAGAGATGACCTTTCCACTCTGTCACTGCTCTGACCTTTGTCTCACCAAATTTTCCCATTACTCCACCCAAGTTTTTCTCCAGAATACTTTTTTTCCCTACTCTACTTGACTTATGAGTTTTGTAGCTGCTGTCATAGAATGGGTAATTGGTTGCATTTATCTCCAGTGGACGTGTCATGTACTGTAGGAGATTAACTCTATTCTGTCTAAGAATTAATGAAGTACTTTGTTTTAAACTTAAAAACTGCAGGTTTAGAAGGTAACAATGTTTTAATGATTGGGTAAAATACATGTTGGAAATTCTAATTTGAAATTTATCACAATATAAACGAGATCTGTACTGTTTTTCATCTAGAATGTATTTGGTGCTAATGACCCAGGTCTTAAGTTCTACTGTATCTAGGATGCAGTCTTAGGCCAGTCTGTGTACAGTACTGATGAAAAGGCATGTCAATGAAAGGCCACGGTGTTATCTAGTCATAAGGTATTTCTTAATGGCAAACCACCTACCCATAGTACCAGACTTCAGAACCAGAAGCAGGGGATATCAAGTTTTAGGCCAGCTTGGGGCTCCTGAACAAGAACATGTCTTACACACACACACACATACACACACATACACACACACACACACACACACACACACACACACACACACACAAAGAAAGAAAGAAAGAAAGAAAGAAAGAAAGGAAGAAAGAAAGAAAGAAAGAAAGAAAGAAAAAAAAATCAAACCACAGTGAGTTGCAGTGAATGTAGCCTTTAGAGATATACTGGGAAAATATAACATATTTCCAAATCAAAGGCTTCAGAAAAAAATTAAGGCATGTACATATGCTAATATGGAAATATTAAAGAGTGAAAGACTAAGATGGGGAGACAAAATTCACCATGTGAAGAGAAAGAGAGTTTGATTTGAGATTATGAGATGTCAATGCTTAAAAAGGAAGAGTCAGACTATATTATATACATAGTAGAACTACCGAAAGTTCTAAAAACGATTTCAATGTACTTGAAGTTGGCTGATAAAGCATTAAGTACAGTGAATTCTGAATGAAAGCAACTTCTGGGAGAGCTTATAAAGAAGAATTAGGGAGTGGAACATGGTGGTGTGTATCTCTAATCTTCCATATTAAGGAAGCAAGAGGTAGGTGTATCTCTGTGAGTACAAGGTCAGCCTACACAGACTTTTAGGCCAGCTAGGGTTATACAGTGAGACCCTGTCTCAAAAATAAGACAAAGAAACAAACAACAAAACCAAAAACAACAACTAATTAGGGCTGGAGAGATGGGTCAGTGGTTAAGAGCACTGGCTGCTCTTCCAGAGGGCCCTGATTTGGTTCCCAGCATCCACATGGCAGCTCACAACCATCTGTAACTCCAGTCCCAGGGATTCAATGTCCTCTTCTAGCCTCAGAGGGCACCAGGCACACTCATGGTGCCTATTCATTCAGACAAACACTCATACTCATAAAAATAGACAAATCTGTAAAATAAGATAAGGATTACAGCTAGCCATTAATGAGAAATAAATCCATGAATGAATCAAGGTAAGAAAACAAAGATTTCAGGAGCAGATACACAGGAGAGTGCATGAGAGAGCAGGGAAAAGACTTATGGGAATAAACAAAATGTAAACATCACTTCCTAATATGGAGAAGACTTTATGAAGACTGGCCTTAATATCTTAATTACAGTGGGAGAAGAGAAAATTATATACAGGTGGAAGAAACTTGTCTATGATAACTTGAGAGAAATCACTGGCCAGAAACACTGGATGGCCAACAGAGACAGACTGCACTAAAGTCTTAGGGGATTTAATAAAAATATTTTAACTGTAACCGGGACGATTCCACGGCTTTGGAAACTGCAGCTAACTGGCTGCCACAACAGAAACTTACCTCAAGCAACTAAGGTAAAAGCAAGATGAGGAAGAAGAGCATTGAAGTCTTCCCCTCCAATGGAAGTACTGGAGGTGTTCATTTAAGTCCAATTTGTTTTCACATTTACTTGCAAGATAGGACTGTGAGAAAGCCCGCCGATTGCTTGATATTTAAACAAGCTAGGAAGAACTTAAATGTTGTTATGCAATCCACAATATTTTTATGACTTAACGGGGACAATTAGTGATTATTAATTAGAGTGACCCAAATGTTTGGTGTTGGTTGTGCCCAACAAGCAGCAATTTCCTCCTCCTCTTTTTGTTGGACAGACTCTCCCTACGTAACCCTGGCTGGCCAGGAACTGATATATAGACCAGGCTGGCTTCACACTCACAGAGCTCCACCCCGCCTCTGCCTCCTGAAAGCTGAAATGAAAGGTGGGTACCGCTGAACACAGGCTAGCAATATCTAAAGTGAAATACTATTAAGAAAAATTGACTTATCAGTCATATCTTTTCCATGATAAAATGTGTCTCTTTCTAAACAGTATTGAGATCTTTCTTGGGGTCATATTTTAAAACATATAAATACTAACACTTCCCAAGCTTCAAGCAGACTCTACCATTACACTAATATATATTTGGAAGAGTTTGTTGTAGAAAGATTTAGGTTTGGGGATTTTTTTTTTTTTGGTGGTGGTGGTGTCTCAATTACTTGTATTCCAAAGTTTGTAGTGGAATAGAAACAAAACAAAAAGAATACATTTACAATATATTGTGTAATGACAAGTATACTGGTAATAGACAGTTATGTATTGCCATAGACAAGTACATAAACACAATAGTATATACTCATATACTATTTTCCCCCAAAGAATAACCACTTTATATATACCCTTTCATAGCCTTCTCCTTCCACTTAAATATATCCTGTGTATTTTTGTCATACTACCTTCCCTCCGTATTTTTGTTTCTTAGGAGGTGCATACTTACTTTTTTCCACTTTATGGACATACCATTTCTTCTTAGCTTTTAATGTCTAAAAGAGCTCTCTGCTAGCCTTTTTTTAAAAAAGTAACATTAAGCCGGGCAGTGGTGGCGCACGCCTTTAATCCCAGCACTTGGGAGGCAGAGGCAGGCGGATCTTTGCGAGTTCGAGGCCAGCCTGGTCTACAAAGTGAGTCCAGGACAGCCAGGGCTACACAGAGAAACCCTGTCTCGAAAAACCAAAAAAAAAAAAAAAAAGTAACATTAAATGAGACATTAAAATAATTCAGTATCAAAATCATCTCAGCACGGGACATGATATGGTGTTAATAAGGGATCATCTTTAATTTTAGAAACAACATGCCAAACCTCATATTCCTCCCATTTGCAGTTTTTCATGACGCCAAGTTCATTTGTAAAAAGCAGGCTCTTCTTGGTGTGCTTGGCTCAGAAAAAAACATTTCTAGTTGAAGAGTGCCCCCTAGTGCCTTTTTGTCTTGTTGGCTGTGGGAGCATTTCTGCAAACAAGTTTTTTTTTTTTTTTTTTTCTTTTTTAAAGGACAATCTATCTATCACTGGACTCATTAACTCAGGTTTTAGAACACAGTATACAGCACACTTATGGTTCCAGCTGTGTTGATTAGGGAAATTGATTGCACTGTTCTGTGGTCTTGGAGAAAAAGCAAGGCACAGACTAAAAGTCAAAAGCAGTCATTTTAATTATTTTTTTTTAACTGACCTGTGCAATTAAACCTGACCCTTCAAACAAGACAAATTAACTCCTTTGTGGTGACACAGTCTGGAATAGATGGATCGATCATGGAGACACACAGGCTCTTCATGCTGAAGTTGAGTGATATGACATTTGCAAAATCTGCTGGCCTGCATGCCTGCCTGGAAGCCAAAAAGCAGATTCTGGAATCAGAGATCTGCAGAGGGCATCCCAGGCACTGTGTGTCCCAGGGCATTCCTTTCCTGAATCAATTGCAATCAATGTCCCAGTGTTGTTTTGGGAAGTGTAGGAAAGCAGGTCTCAGCCTCACGAGCTCATGAGCCAGTCACACAGGACTGGTGCCAAGACACCTGGGTGGCTGTGTCCACCTACCGGACAACCATGGCTGTTTCATTTAGTATGCTTCCCTCTCTTGAGTCACATATGACCTGTGTTTTACTGGCATTGTTAAACAGTTGTCAGAGCCCACGCTTAAATGACTGTCTTGCAAATGGGCCATGAAGTGACTTTGTGGTAAAATTCACAGGAGTCCTAAAGAATTAAGGAGTTCCGGCCCCAGTTTTAAATACATCCCATATGGCGGCTCAGCCGACAAAGACATATACATCTCTGACTTCCACAGCTCACGGACTGTGTGTGATCCACCAACCGCATGCATCATTCCCATCTCTCTGAAACATCCGGCTTATTCATAATTATGTCAATCCTTAAGAAAGTTCCTTTATGTTTATTCAGGGTTCAAATTATTTTTATAACGAAGATCATTTTCCTGAGTATTTACATGTCAATAACAATAATAACACAGTTTAATTTACTATGAAATTGTACGGAATTTAACTTTTAGGATGAATTTAACTTTCACCCTAAAAATTGTCTTAGGAAGTATGAAACCCTTTAGGATCCTAGGCTTTCTCACACAGACCCCCTCCCCAAATTGCCCAACAAATTCTACTTTCATCTAGCCACTGACAGAGTGACACATGGCCCCCTTCTGTAGCCTTCCTACATAAATATCAGAGGAGTAAAAAGAAAGTTCATGTATTTTGGCCTCCTCCATATTATATTATAGATTGGGATGATTCTCAAAGCAAAACAAAGGGAAAACTTGCAAGCGCTCTCCCAAAGACTGACATTCCAAGCATGACAAAAGCGATTTTTCAAAGGAGGTATTTGGACAATAAGATCGCAGGTTATTTTCTCCTCTAAGAAAATACATAAAAGCTAAAAGACAACAGAAGGGGGAAAATGACAAATGCCCACGTGGCTTATATTATATAGTTGGTTAAAAATAAATTCCTTGAAACTAACCTACGAAAGGGAAGGCATTGCATAAGCGAGGTCATAAGAGACACTGGCCAGACACTGGCCTGCCTCAGTCGCCTCCTTGGAAGTAGCTGATGAGTTCACAGGTTTGAGTTTGATGCCTTCAAGATCCACATCACCCTGCCGGGCGAGGTGGCACACACCTTTAATCCCAGTACTCGGGAGGCAGAGGCAGGAGGATCTCTGTGAGTTCAAGGCCAGCCTGGTCTACAAAGTGAGTCCAGGTCAGTCAAGGATACACTGAGAAACCTTGTCTCAAAAAACATAAAAAAAAAAAAAATCCACATCACCAGATGGGAGTTTGTGTCTGCTTTTACAGTATCATGTTATGAATCCTACCTACCATGACCTCAGTTATCCTGGGTCTATGGGGACTTATGTGCTAATGGAGGCCCATCATTCTCCTCCCCAGAGTGACTGGGAAGAGAGCACTGTCCCATTACACAGCCAGGTCCTGACGGAAGGAGACCCTGGGTTGTAGCTTCACCTCCCCTTTCCTGCCTTCTACCCACTACACTTAGTCCTATGACGTGGAGACTATCTCAACAATTCTGCGGTGGATTAATCAAAGAACAAGATACACATTTTAACTTCAAACAATTTGAACAGGTTTCACACAAAACTAAGCCAGGAAGACACATAAATATTTGCAACCTAAAATCTCACAGGGCATGGTAGTGCATGCCTTTAATCCCAGCATTCAGGAGGCAGAGACAGGAGGATTTCTGCGCGTTTGAGTCCAGATGGACCAGCCAGGGCTACACAGTGAGATGATGTCTCAAAACAATGACAGCAAAAGATCTCCACCCTGGAAGATCTCCACCCTGGAAGATCTCCACCGATATGACTTTGACATCTACACTGCTGAAAGTATATCTGTTGGGCTTGGTGCATGGCAGCTGGGTGGGAGAGTCCTTGCATAACATGCACAAGGCCCTGGGTTTGATTCCTAACCCTGCAAATAAATAATGCATAGAAAGCAGATAAAATTAAATCTCAAATATTTCCATTTTATTCTTTACAAGTAACACATCTGTAGCACTTTTTTTGTTGTTGTTGTTTTGGAAAAAAAAACCTAAAGAATTAAATCACACCCTATCAATGCATCTATCAAAGCTTAAATCACCACTAACATTTTAGAAATACAAAAATCTTTAACAGCTGGCTAGTCATCCATGCAGAACACCAAACCTAACACTTTAAGGTCACCTTAATCCTCGGATAGGGACTTCAGTTTCTTCTATATTTAAAAAATATTTTTATCAGCTAATCAGGGAGTCCCCTTGGTGCTAAGGAGTTATTTCCCCCAAAACAAACATAGTGGCTTCTGACTGATAATCACACCGTTCACTCTCACTGAGGAACGGCATGGCTGAATAAATAAAAGTACTCTGTGGAGTAGTCGGCTAGAAAAATGAGAACCATGTCCCAAATCTGCTTTCAGATGTGGCAGCAGGAAAACAGACATGCTTTGTTGAATAACGAGAGCAAGTTAGGGCCTCTGGGGGCCTTTGCCATCTAGACTAAAAGACAAGGGTGACTCTCTGGCATCCAATCCCACCCTCTCCACCCCTGGTCATGGTCACCCTAGGGCCATTCCCATTAGCTCCTAGTTGCAATTCTCTTTATTCACCCCATGCAAGCAACCTGCAATCACCATTATTCCATCAGCTCGGCCTCCTCCAAGGAGGCAGGTTCCACGTTAGCTTCTACACATGGGTGACAGCAAACACTGCTGCCAAAGACAGGGGAGCTGATGGATTTGATCAAAGAAGAAGGAAAGGCAAGTGAAAGCAATAACTGTAAAGACACCATGTGCAGTTACCAGCAAGAGTCTCAGGAACAAGGAGGGCAGCTCCTTGATCTCTCATTCCTTCTCGTCTCAGTACTTGTCCAGATTGCTGAAGTCTGTGACCTTTCCATGTGCTCAAAGAGCCAGGAACCTCACCTGTCTAGGAGGCAAGGCAGCTAGGAGAGTGGCTACAGCTATCAGCTTGGAGTTGCCATATGAAACACAGAATGTGCAAGTGAACTTGAATTCATATAAACAGTGGATACCTTTTAGGTGATGTGCAGTAATTAGAACACATTTGTACTAAAAAATGTACTGTTATCTGAAATTCAAATTTGACTAGCATCACACGAGCTGTTTATCTTTTTGGGTTAACAGGGAGCCTGATGAAGAACAGCTTTCCTGCCTCCCAACACGGCAACCTAACTCTACATGGTAGGCTCCAGGTAGTCTGTTGTTTGCAGAGAGTGTTTAGCTCCCCCTACCATGCCACCGAAGTTTGAAAATGTCTCTGGCCCCACTGTCTGTGGACTTCTCATCAATAAAGCAAGAGCATCTGGATGCTGAGAAAATTAATTAAAGCTTGTAAAGCTCTTTGAAATTGGCATGTTCAGCCACATATGATAAAAAATATTTATCACATGCCAGACTGCCTGGAAACATGATCTGTAGCCACTAGAAGACAAGAGATTCTAAAATGTTAAATCGAAAATTATAATATTTCCACATTAGAGAACCATAGCTTTAAGAAGAGAGCTTACCTTTCCAAAGAGATGAATGAACATGAATTACTTTCCAATGAAAGAGTAGTTTATATTGTTTATCTTAGAGGCTGAATGAATTATAGTTTTTTAAAAGAATTTGTTCTGTTTTGCTAAATTATAATTAAAAAAAAAAGGAGTTCAAGAAATATCAACAAATGAAGACCTGGGCATGGTGGTGCACCTCTTTAATCCCAGGATTCAGGAGGCAGAGGTAGGAGGATCTCTTTGAATCTGAGGCCAGCCTGGTCTACTTAGTGAGCTCCAGGCCAGACAGGGTTAAATGAGAGGACCCCCCCCAACCCCCCCCCCTCCGGCTCAAAAAGGAAGAGAAGAAAGTAGTTAGTCTACTGATCTCTGATGAGTTACTGTTTACTATCTACATTTTGTAACTTTTTTTTTTTTAACATGAAAAAAGGTTTCATGGAAACAAAACAGAGAGAGCAGTGTGGTAAGTCACAATCTGAAGTTACTCCAAGACACTCTGGCTTTTTCTCCCCAGCCATTAGTGTCCACAGGATCTCTACCAGAAACTAACATAACCATCCCAGGAGCACAACCTGTATCCCTTGGTGCTGTCCAAGTGGAAATCTAAGCCTGTCAGCGAGCCTGAAGAGTTTGGCGGGTGTGTCAATGAAAGGACACATGTGTGCATCCCTGGTAGCAGGGTCAGCTGTCCTCAACCTGTAAGGAGGAACTCTCCTATTCTGAAGCTTAAGTCCACCACATGTGAGCAAGACAAGGTCAGAGGGAAGGTTGTCAAACTCATCTCTCACTGCTGATTGAAACTGAGGGTTTGTGAAGGGGCAACAACAGCAGAACCAACGCTTGAGCTGCATAGACTTCCAACTTGGGGGTTTCATGCTTCTCTCCTGCTTTCTGTACACTCTGTCTTGTATCTCGAATGACCCAGTCTTCAACTCTAATGGCTTAGCCAATTCCTGATCATCCTTCAGGCCCAGCTCAACCGTCTCTTCCTTCCTGATACTTTCCATCACAATTCACATAGGATAAATGGCCTGTGTCTTTACCTTTGTACTAGTATAACGAATACATATATATAATAAATATATAGTAATATTATATATATATATATATATATATATTCCTGTTCAAGTGCCTTTGTTCCTTACATACAGTGAGCTCTTTCAAGATTGGATTTTTCTTGACAAATGTGTGTTCCCAGAGCCTTACTTTATGCCTGGCACAGGGAAATCACTCAAAAAAAAGGCACCTTGCAAGGAAATCATGTCCCCAAAATTGAAACAAGCCTGACAAAATTGAATATTAAGGGCTAAATGAATGTGTGAGTAGAGTCTAGTCCTGAATAAGAAAAAGACAAGAAGACAAGAGAATATGCGAAACAGGTATCAAAACTCTGAAGTGACTACTCACTCAGTCAGGAAAACATGGAGGAGACTGGGCATCCATTCAAGGAGCTAGAACAATATTGGCTGCTGTGACATCCCTCAAAAGTCTCCACCAAAGTGTGCCAGCTGTACCCTGAAGGGCTGGCCTCCAGACCAAGGGCTCAGGAGGCTTCATTTCCATTCCGCCTCTAACAGTGCTGCACAGGCATAAAGGTGTCATTAAGAAACATGGTGCCTTTCTGCTGTAATTTCTCACACACTCATTACCATTGGGTGGCGTTTGATCTTTGAGTCCTGGCTGAGGTGACCCAGATTCAAACTGGTGATTATTAATGTCACATTTATGGAGTCCTTCCTATTGCACAGAACTCGGGAGTCACTTAGGAGCCTGCTGGGAGACGCAGCACTGTGTGTCGCTATGCTGGCTGGCATGTGGAGTACGCTGCCTGTGGTCTCTTGCTTCCCAGTGTGGGCTTCTGATTGAGTGTGGCCTCTTTAGAAACGTGATGGACGTTTGCAGTCCTGAGGATCTCCTGGGAAGTAAATGGCTCGACTAATTACAGTGCACTAGAAGGTACCTTCAGCTGGGTCTGGTCACATATCCAACCTGTACCAGCCAGGACTAACACAGCACAGAGGGGGCCTTACTGTGCACTGCACATCTACCTAATTTATCTGTGAGAAACGTGAGAATGCTATCACGGTTCTTAAAGATATTAGGAAATCAACTCAAAATGGTACTATCTTTTGTCAAACCTGGGCCAATATTCACATTTTAAACATAGCTGTCATTACTGTGTCCTTGAGAGAATATTAGTGAGCAGAGCACTTGGAGGCCTGTGTTTTAAATCC
The DNA here is from genome assembly GCA_907164525.1 of Lophiomys imhausi. Lineage (NCBI taxonomy): Eukaryota > Metazoa > Chordata > Mammalia > Rodentia > Muridae > Lophiomys > Lophiomys imhausi. The sequence continues at coordinate 3,219,866 of CAJQZJ010033498.1, read as the reverse complement.
TCTATATGTCCCATGATGAAAATAATGATCACAGTTAGCATTTTTTTACTAGGGACAAGGAGGTCATTATTGTACATATATCACACTGGTAACTTTCTATTTAATAACCCTGCTTTTCTGTTTATCTTATTTTATATCAAGTTTTTCTGGACAGGATTTCTCTGTGTATCCCTGGCTGCCCTGGAACCCTCTCTGCAGACCAGGCTGGCTTCTAACTCACAGAGATCTACCTGCCTCTGCTTCCCAAGTGCTGGGATTAAAGGCATGTGCTACCACCAGCAGGCTTTATTTTATTTTTGTTTTATCTTTAGCTATCATACTGTACTGTAAATAACATATTTAAACCAACTGTTGGGTCTGGGAAGTATATATGCCATGAGGTCTTCAAAACATAGCGATTTCTGGATTTTGAATTGGCCACAGGGAAGAATGAATAAAGCAGTAAGTGGAACCTGGCTGTAGGAGTATTTTTGAGAGGACTGTTAAATAACTAGTCATCCATTCAAGGAGCGTTGATGATTACTACATACCACTACAAATCAGCTAGTTACCATCCAGCCCCCTGCAGATACAGACAGCTTCCAACTCTGGCATTTCAGAATCAAATAAAGTATGAACTAAAAATATCACCATGACCTTCACATCTAACCAAGGAGACTGAGGCAGAACACAGTGAAAAGACCAGAGAATGAAGTGGTTCATCCTCCATACATATGTAAGGACAGCCCTGTGGAGGAGACCACAGACATAAACCATGTTAGGTAAGCAACAGTGACGTTCACTCCATCTTCCTGCTTTATTTCTTTTGAAACCCTCAACTGCAGACATGCTTCATTCAGGAGCTGCCAAGCCATAGCTGCCTGGCAACTGGAGTCTTGAACTAAAGTGGATCCCTCATCGGTACACTGGATTAACCTTGGGTAGGCCTCTCCACAAAGCCAGAGTAAAGACGCATGAGGTATATCTAAAGGCACTTGCACTCAGGAGGCGGCATTTGTCTTACAAAGTAAAAAAGGTGTCAAATTAAAACATGATCACTGCTGGACAAATCAGTTGGCTAGGCTTCTTAAAAGGTGGATCCATGGCCAATTAGTTTCTGGAACCTGAGACATTAATATAATAACTCAAGTAAGTAGGGTTCCTAGCAAGCTGGTTGAAATCACTCAGAGGATTAGATCTGAAGCCCTGGCATTTAGATCAAGAGTAAATGACAGCCTGTCACCCTTGGGCAGTCCCAAAGCCTGTCTGGACACTCTTCCTCTACCTGTCTTTTAAGTAGGCAGTGTGGCTCATAATGAAGAGGAAGGCCACAGGGCTCTCTGCCACAGGTGTTCATCTACTTGGACAAAATCTCTCTCTGTTGTACAGTCCTAGGTCATCCATCACTGTGAGCCGGAGGAAGGGAAGGAAGGAGGTGTGGACAGGCCCTGACCTTGACTCTCACTTTTCTGTTGCTTTATTCAAATGAGAGGGAATTTTCTCAGAAAGTTTAGCCATGAAAATAAAACACCCCAGCTAGGCATTGGTGGGGCATGCCTTTAATCCCAGCATTGGGGAGGCAGAGGCAGGCAGATCTCTGAGTTCATGCATATGGAGTGAGTCTGGTCTACAGAGTGAGTTCCAGGAAACCGAGGGCTACCCAGAGTAACCCCTGTCTCAAAAAAACCAAACCAAATCAACATAAAAACCCCTAAGCCCCAAACAAGAAAGACTTAAGAGAGAAAAAAAAATCCTGGCTTCCTTTGTCTTTATGTTATCTATAAAATGGTCCGTAAGCACCAGCTCTGTAGAGAAAGAAAGCCATTTCTAACTTTCCAGCCTTAGTATCAGGATGCAACTACAGCCAAAGCTTTTTTTCCTCTGAGCACTACAAGCTGCTGTACTACAATGAGGATTCATTCACAGCCATTAAGCACCTACCATGTTCCCGGAGGGCTGCAGACAAGAAGGCAGAGAGATGGGTCTACAGGACTCTGGAGAAGAGTCACAGACAGCAGTAGGGAACGTGGGGATGCTGCTGCTGGGCCACGGAAGCCACGCCAGGGACAGCTTCCTGATCCCAGGAAGGTGCCTTCAGCAGAGACATGAATGGTATAGTGAGCCTCCATCCCATGTGCCCTTTTCTAGGAGCCTGGAATCTGGCACAAACACAGGATTAGCTGTGAAACTTGAAAGGAATTAAACCCTCAAATAGAAATGGGAGGCACCCCTCGCTTATCTCCAGCGATGCTTCAGCTGTTAGCTGTGGCTTTAACTCTTCGTGAGTACAGTGCCTAGCAGCATTCACAAAATGACTTACAGTGAGAGTCTGCAGTACCCTGTGCAAACAACCTAAGCAGATGGTTCAGGTAGAAATGTCCACAGTGAGGTTGGGGATGTTGACCTAGCCATGTGTGTTTGGCAGAGGTACTGAAGCAGTTGATTTTGTGACAGGTTATACCTACACAGCAAGAAGTCCAAGGGAAGCTGGAAAGTTAGTCAAGTTTTAGACAGTGAACTTAAAATCTTTTTAAAAATAAAAAAAATAATAAATTGATTTAAAAACACAATAGCAGGGCCTGGCAGTACTGGCGCATGGCTTGAATCCCAGCACTTGGGAGGCAGAGGCAGGAGGATTTCTATGAGTTTGAGGCCAGCCTGGTCTACAGAGCGAGTCCCAGGACTTCCAAGGCTACACCCCTGTTTTGAAAAACCAAAAACCAAACCAAACCAAAAACAAAACAAATAACACACACACACACAAAACCAAACAACACAATCTCAAACAAACAAAAATCCAGAAAACAGCCGGGCGGTGGTGGCGCACGCCTTTAATCCCAGCACTTGGGAGGCAGAGGCAGGTGGATCTTTGTGAGTTCGAGGCCAGCCTGGTCTATAAAGTGAGTCCAGGACAGCCAGGGCTACACAGAGAAACCTTGTCTCGAAAAACCAAAAAAAAAAAAAAAAAAAAATCCAGAAAACTGAAGAAGGATTCAATGTTCCCTTTCATTTTTTTCTATGCAGACACACAGCATTAATGATGATGACTACTGTTTATTTATTTGTTCACTGTGTTGGGGAAGGGACCCAGGGCCTTATGCTTGCTAGACACACACTCTCCCACAGCTGGAGTGAACTTTTTAGGCTCCATGTAGTCTGTGTATACGGGCAACAATGGCCATCCTGGATAATAACAAGCAGCATCCAAATTTTCAAAGACAAGAAAGGCAAAAAAACCAGATGGGCAACAAATTCTATTAATCGATTTCCACAAAAGTATGTAATTACTCATTTTCCTATGCTTGATAGAAAAATTTAAGATATATTATCCTAATTAGGAGAAAAACTGTGTGTGTGTGTGTTACATTTGACTGACATTCTTTAATATGAGCCTCTGTTCACAGCATGGATACAGTTTTAAAGAACTTCATGTTATGGAAGATAAGTGGAATTATGTCTGTGAAAGGACAAAATTATGGCTGGCTATAGAAACAATTATGATTAGCCAGTTTAAAGATTGCTTCTCTAGTCCAAAGAGATGAAAATTGGGCTAGAGCAGTGGCTCTCAACCTTCCTAATGCTGTGACCCTTTAATACCGTTCCTCATGCTGTGGTGAGGTGTGGACATAAGGTTATATTGTTACTGCTTTATAACTGTAATTTTGGTACGGTTATGAATTATAATGTAAATGTCTGATATGCAGGCTATCTGAATGTGACCCCTGTGAAAGGGTTGTTCGACCCGAAAGGGGTCAAGACCCACAGGGGGAGAGCCACTGGATTAGAGGGATGGTTAAGAGAGATCCCACTCTCCCAGAGGACTTGGGTTCTGTTCCCAGCTCTTATGACATGTGTCTCACAGCCTCCTGCAACAGCAGCTCTGGGGAGACCTGATGCTCTCTTCCTGCCTCTGGGGCTACTTTACTCACATGTACTCATATCCCTATTCTTCCTGCCCCCCCCCCCATTGAAAAATAAATTAAAAAATAATAGAAATGGGAATCAGTTTTCCCATTGTTGAAAGGACAGACCTGTATCTATGTACACACAAAGGCTTAGCCAAGGACTCATATTAATAAAGTTCTATTCAAAAATGTCTCATCTGGGCTGGAGAGATGGCTCAGTGGTTAAGAGCACTGTCTGTTCTTCCAGAGGTCCTGAGTTCAATTCCCAGCAACCACATGGTGGCTCACAACCATTTATACTGGAATCTGATGCCCTCTTCTGGCATGCATGGGTACATGCAGATGCAGATAGAGCTCTCATCTATGTAAAATAAATATATAAATCTTAAAAAAAAAAAAAAAGCCTGATCTTTGCTTTCCCAAAACAGGGCTGTGGTTTCTGGAAAAGGACATGCTTAGTCCTGATGCGACTAAATGTGGGGGGTTGGGGTTGGGGTGGGATGGTTGGGGGGCTCCCATTTTCTGAGGAGAAGTGGATGGGGGATAGGGAAAAGAGGTGGGAAGGTGGTCCCAGAGGAAGGGAGGGAGGTGTCTACGAGTGGGATATAAAATGAATAAATATATATTTAAAAAAAAGCCTGATCGGGCTGAAGAGATGGCTCAGTGGTTAAGAGCACTGGCTATTCTTTCAAAGGACCCAGGTTCAAATCTCACACCCACATGGCAGTTTGAAACTATCTGTAATGGCTGGGCTTGGTGGCACATGCCTTTAATCCCTGTACTTGAGTGGCAGAGGCAGGCAGATCTCTGTGATTTTAAGGCAAGCCTGGTCTACAGAGTGAGTTTGGGGATAGCCAGGGCTACACAAAGAAACCTTGTCTTGAAAAATAAAAAAAAAAGTCTGATCTTATGATCTAAAATACTTATAAGTAGGATATAAAATTGTAATAAACTCATAATTTGTCACATAAGTTTTAAAATTTTTCTACTGCTATAGTTGGGTGATAGTTCTTAAAATGATATAGTTTTCATGATCACAAAAACCTGAAATTTATTTACTAAGCAACTATAGGAACCCAAAATGTAAGAAGATGCAGAATAAAGTTATTCTTCAACAGCATGCAATTTTCACTTTCTGAAAAACTTTCACTTTGGAACAAGATGCAATTTTCCACTAGTCTCCTGATACCTTTTCAGGCAGAGTACTTCCAAGTTTAAAACAACAGGCCAGTTGTTAATCTGGAACAAATTACAATAAATATGCTTTGGAGTATGGTAAATGTATAGGAAAATAATATGCTTATTATGTTCTTTTTCCGATTAATGAACAATAATGTTAATTGTTTTAAATTAGGAGATATGTTACCTAAAAGGTGTCTCCAAGGTGACAAAAAATATTGGGTATATTATTTGAATATACATAACTCACATCATATTTTCACAAAGCTCTTTGATTTCAGGCATGTGTATTTTCTGGGGCCAGTGAATGTCAGGCAGAGGTAGGCATCTTTCCCTTCTGACATGAATCACCATGAACCAAAAGACCAGAAGGGATCCTGGTAGCTCCAGGTTCAGTGACACTACAGTAGTTTGCCAGCAATACAATGAAAGCAGCCATTCTGAAGGAAGGGATGAACCAAAGAGGAAGGATGGAGGGAGGAAGAGAAGGACGTGAACAAGTGAGTGGGAAGGGAAAGAGAAAAGCCTGATGGCACCGAGTTCAGCCTCTGTGGGGCAGGGACACAACTGCCGTTCTGGCAGAGAATCTCTGACACCATCCAATTCAATGGCTTCGCCACAGCTGTGTCCTGGAATCACCTGAATGGCTGATTCAGACCATGTGTGCCAGAATCCACTCAAGGGCTGGGGGTGTGGCTCAGAGGCAAGGAAGCTTGAACCTACCCAGGTCTTTCTTGGGTTCAACAAACAGTACTGAGAAATAGCTTCCACCCTCTCAAAATCTCTGGGCATTACCTATCCGTTGACAAAGCTCCACAGGGGTCTGTGATTACATTCTTTAATAATTACATTTCCATCTAGCCTAATTCTTTCATTGTATGTATGAGGAAAGTGAAGACCAGACACGCTGAGAAACTGACTGAAAACCACATAGCTATTGATCTCCAGCTCCTACTTCTATGATTTTCAGAAAAAAAACAACTAACAGTCTTCCTCTGAATGGGTGGTCCTTGAGAACTCATAGCTGTCTGTCATAGAATCCCTGTTCAAGAATGAACAGGATAAACTGACAAGATGTTCTGTCAAAAATTACTTAAACAATGTTAAAAAGCTAGTGTCTCCAGGTGGCACAAACACAAAAAACAACCAGTAGGCTCATCGCACTCCAAGGACTGGTTACCTCGCCTTGACACAGCCTAGAATCAGCTCGCTGTGCAAGGCATTGGTACTCCAGCAAGCACTGGTCTTTGGTTTCGTTGGGTCAGGAAGAGGAGGGGGAAAAAAAAGATTTTTCTTGGCTTGCTCCTTAAAATTCAAAAGAAGGTTAAGAAAGTGCATTTTCCAATCCCTCAAAATGGAGAAAGCTGGCCTGCTTTTCTCACACTTGGCAGGACTGAAGGACGTGTTTTGGCTAGTTGCCCGCTTAGCTGGTTACATTTAGAGACAGCCCACAATGGGAACATATATGGTTAAGTTAGTTAAACATCTAATGTGTATTTTCTTCCCTCCCTTCATATTTACAAAAACATAAAAGGCTAAAGCATTTCAGAACAACGTGAGGGGTCAAGCTCTCACTTCAGCCCGTTACTCAAGACTTACATGCATTTGGGGGCTGAGGCAGCTCAGTGGAGTTACTCATGTGATCCTCGGAATGAGGAAAGCTAAGCACAGAATGTGGTGCAGAATTCCCACAACACATCTGCATTTTCTATAAGAAACATCTGCAGCTCCATTGACTTCAGACATCACTTTATCTTTTTCAAAAAATTATGTAACATGCATAAACTCCAAGCACTGCCCATACTTGGTAATTACATAGACATAGAAGAACTGAAAATGTCACTTTTCTTGACACGCGCGATATACAAGTGTTCCAGCATGTGTGCTCTGGGTGATCCTATGCGAAGCCTAACATGGTCTCCCACAGGTCTTTCAAAGCAAAGTGAAGTGCCATATAATTAGCCTCCTTTCAGGTCTTCAACAAGGAACTTAGATTATTCAGGCATGCAAACAGCCTATTCGGAGATATCAATTACACCTCCCGAGTTATGGTTTTCTTCAGATTACCACTCTATTTGTTTGTCATTGAAATAATAATAATAAATAATGAAAGCACAAATGCCTCTGGTGAAGATATAACATAGCTCCAATCAGTTTACTCTTACTGAAGTAAAACAGTTTAACATTACTACTATTTAGGCTAGTGTGTATGCATCTCTCTCTCTCTCTCTCTGTGTGTGTACATGCACTCATTATTTTAACGAGGGCACAGAACTGGACGATATAGAAAACAATTCTAACACACGTTCCGTTTTTAAAGGTAGCTACTGAGGAACTGGTCCCTGTAGCCAAAGGCCCATATGCAGTGGGCGTGTCTCTCATCCTGGGGTGTTTCAGCTGCACAGCAGCGTAAGGCCCTGCTTTACCTCTAGCTAAACCAAGGTCTGCCAAGTACCTTTGTTCAGTTGATGTGCAGTGCCCAAGGATGAAGGGGGAAGGGTAGTGGGGGTCTGGATTTCTCTGGAAACACAGTTGTGTTTTGAATGAATATGTAAGGGTTGTGGGAGTGCTTAATCTATTGCTGACAGACTCATAAAGGGGTGTGCAAATCATCTGATGACTGGCACCTGTGGGGAACACCTGGGAGTGAGCATGATCTTGGTCAACAGGTGAACCTTGTAGGAGGGCATAAGGCTGGCCAATGAGAAAACATCCTGGTGCATAATTAGAGATCATATAAAAAGGAAGGCCCGGAAACTTGAGAGGGCTTTTTTGCTTGGCATTGATTCGCATCACTGCTCAACTGCCCATTGCTGCTTCTCTTTGAAGGACATCAGACAAAGGATAACTAGATAAACTTGTGGCCTCTGTCGGATGGAGCCCAAATGCTGGCTCACTGGGACCCAGGAAAACTATGGTGCTGAGCCCCCCCCCCCCCCCAATGCCAGAAGAGACCTCGACCCCAAGCAGGGGTGCGGAGGGCAGCACATGCCCCATGAAGGTTTGACAAACTCAAAAGGTCAGAAGAGAACGTGGCCTCAAGTGAGTGTGTAGCAACAGCCAGCACCTAGGCTGTACCTTGCAGCACCTGCCCTGAGGCAAGAAACTCGGGTAGGCAGAACAGGTCGAGGCAGAGGACCTGTCCAGAGGAAACTGGACAGTCTGAAAGGATTGAGACGGGGGGGGGGGGCTGTTTGGGAGGGGGCCAGTGTGGCACCTGCCCCATTAGGTTTGGCAGTCTTGGACAGACAGAGGAGGCCAACCCCAAGCAGGGATGAGGCGGTGGCCATCGTGATGGTAGAACCAGATAACCATTGCAGCAGCTGCTGCTAGCTGTGTCCCTGTGTATGGTGATTTGGATGGACTGTTGATGGATTGCCCATGTGCCTCCGGTTGGAAGGTGTTTAGAATTATTAATAAATAGTTATAAGGTAGCCAACAGGGATGAAAAAGGAAGACCCTATGTAGGAGCCACTGGATGCCTTTCACAGTTCCGTTCTACTCAGACTAAGCTAATTCTTTCTTATTTGATGAAAGTCCCCAGTAGACCTAGTTACTGGCCACATTTGGGATTTAGTCAGTAACCTAACCTCCAGGGTTCAATGATTCCCTAATAGCCTGGGTTAATTTTTGCTGTTCCCGCAGGGGCTCCATGAAATATGGCATTTAAAAATTTGGACTAAACAGCACTATTTATTGCATGGTGGAAATTCTCCAAAAGTGCCAGGAGAGATGTTGACATTTATGCAAGTCAACTACTGTTGAACCCAGAGAAGCAATATTCTCCAGGATGCTCTTGAGGCACTGAAAAAGCCTGTGTGAAAACCCTTCCTGGACACCAGCTCAGCACCTCACCCATCGGGCCCCCTACTGCTGTGGGTGTCGTGTTTCACAGGGAGGGGGCAGAAAACCTATCTATCTGGATACAGAGCCTGCCAGTCCCATCCCACTCCACATAAGCCAAGTCCCAAGACTGTATATTTTCTTATTTTCAAGTTTAGTATGTCAAATATATCTGCTGGCGATTAGAGGATTAGAACCACTGCTGTGTTTAAAAAGTTGGAAGCCCCCAGAGGGGGTAGATTAGGAAGCTCTGGTGGCTGGAGAGTGAATGAAATTATTTGCTGTCTCCTCTCTTGTCTTAAGAATTTTTTTTAAACTTTTCTCTACTGTTTTAGTATTTTTGTTTTAAACCTTTCTTCATGGTCCTTCGAAAGGTAAAATGGAATTTTAAAATTCTGTCTTAAAAAAGACAAAGTGTCAGATGATATCCAATGACCTAAAAGGATAATTATGATAGGTCTCTAAAGAAAAAAAAAAAGGAAGAAAACATGAAAACACTAGCTACTTACAATGTGTTACCAGATAGCCTTTCCCCCTTCCTTGGGGAAACCCAGAGGTACAACATGTTTCTTTAAGATTCTTTTATTAAGTTCAGGGTGTTTGCTCAAAGCAAATGGTATCCTAGAAAACTAGCCTCACATCACATTAAGTGGTGAGTACTCTATATTGGTCTTTTTTTTTTTTTTTTAAAGACAACACAAATGGAGGAAAAGGTGGTTATATAAAAAAAAAAAACCACAGGAAACCAATAACCTTTATTTAAATTAAAAGTAATTGGAGCCTGATTCTTGTAGCACACAAGGAAATTTTTTTGGCATGAAGCTGCTGCGTGGGGCCAATCTCATGTGTAATTAGTAACAATTCTGTTTGAAATGTTTCCAAAGTCATAGATCATAATTGTGAGCTGTGGGCTCAGTACCTCCATAAACGAAGGGCAGGGGAACTATGGAGAGGACTCAAGGCACTGGGGGCATCTCAATGCAGAATGTCACCCTTCACGGACACATCTCTCTTTCCAAAAGTTTAGTGAGAACAGAAGAGCACACCAAAGCTGGAGGGAGCTGTAAATCCACAAGCAGGACCAAGGACCAAGACAACTGACATAACAGAGGCCTAACTTGTTCTCTCAAGAGTGTGTAATGTGCTGGAAATGAAGGGGATCACTCCAATCTCCCAAGGAGAAAAATGCAACCTCTGTTTAACAGGCCAGCTGAATTTTAGGATCACCTAGGACAAAATTTGGGGAGAGGAGTTAAGTAAAAGTGAATAGCAGCTGTTGGTTCATTTGAAGTTCTGTTTTCAAATGTTTATACTGGTTTCTGCCTATCTGACATTTTCCTTTATAGGCAAATGACCATGGAAGGTGGTACTGTCCTTGTGTTCTCAGAGAAGTCCCTTCAGATGTAACCATGAGCATGTAGTTTAAACAGACATAGGAAGAATTATTGAACTGTCTGAGAGGCCTGATCTCCCCTCCCCAACCCCCAGTAACTGGAAACAGCCCGTGCCCATGGACCAGCAGCTCAGGAACAGCTCGTGGAAAAATCGTGTCATTCTGGCACACAGAGAGGGATCTGATTATCCTGTCGTATCTTTGTGCCAGAAGCGTCATGACATCAGCATGCTCCAAGCTGTAAAGCTCTTTCCACCGCCTTCTTCAGGAGAGAGGGTCAGAGGAAACAGGCTTGAAAGAGTTCCTGGTTGCTACTGGCCAGCCCTTTCAGCTGTGCCTGAATGCTCACTCACCAGCCCACAGCAGGGGCCGACTTCTCTTCTTCTCAGCACCACTATAAATAAGGAGGTGCATTTGTTGGTTACCAGGGTGCAGAGGGGGTGACTTTTGCATATGTCCAAAGGGAGGAGTCCAGAAGAGAAGGGCTGCTATACTGCCTCAGGCCATCCTGGTCACCAATACTCTGTTGGAACCACCAGCTCGACTTGCAGCTGAGGTTTGGAGGCACTACACTGAAGCAGTGCTCAGCTTGGCCTCCAGATAGCTCTGCTTTCCTCCCCCAGCCATTGGTTCATACCCACTTTCTAAAAGCATCATGGTGCAACTCTATAATTCCTTATCCAATAACCAGGAGAAAAATAAACAATGGTTCCCTAGCATACCCACCAGGGAATGCCTCATCCACTTTTCTTATTCCTCTTCCTTGTAGAACATGACCCAATTTTAATATTCTCACACTAGTAAGAGTTGAACAATGAACACTGTTTTACGTAACATGGAGAAAAGACAGAACTATTTTTCTGAGGGGAGAGGTCTATGTTGGTGAGATGACATAATAAACATTTCTATGCACACATGACAATCACTTTGAGTGTGTGTTTGTGTGTGTGTGTATGTGTGTCTGTATGAGTGTATATGAGTGTGTGTGAGTGTGAGTGTGTGTGTATGTGTGAGTGTGTATGTGTGTGTATGAGTGTGAGTGTGTATGAGTGTGTGTGTATGAGTGTGTATGTTTGTGTATATGTGTGTATGAGTGTGTGTGAGAGTGTGTGTCTGTGTGTGTGTATGTGTGTCTGTATGTATGTGTGTGTTTGTGTATATGTGTGTATGAGTGTGTGTGTGAGTGTGTGTCTGTGTGTGTATGTATGTCTGTGTGTATGTTTGTGTATATGTGTGTATGAGTGTGAGTGTGTATGTATGTGTGTGTGCATGTGTGAGTGTGTGTGGTAGGAGGCTGACGTCAGGCACCTTCTTCTGTGTCTTTCCATATTATTATTGTTGTTGTTATAGGCAATATTATTATTAACAAAGTCTCTCACTGAACCTAGAACTTGCTGATGTTCTAGGCTGGCTGACCTGAGAACTCTCTAGATCCTCTTGCCATACTGCCCAGTGCTGAGGTACAAGCACGGGTGACCATGCCCAGCTTTGTAAGTGGGCCCTGAGGATCTGAATTGAGGCCCTCATAGTTGCAGAACAACTACTTTACCAACGGGGCCATCTCCCCCCAAACCCCATTTTGACCTTTGAAACTCTACTTCTTCTTTAGAATGGAAGATTTATTTATCCATTATAAATTACTTTCTCTGGGGAATCAAATGCTGTAATTAAAATACCAGTAAAGGATAAGCTTGAGTAGACAATTAAAAATCACAAGGTAGGTTATTCTAAGTGTTACTTGATGGTAAATAATTTTTGAAGATTCTCATTCTACTCTCCAGTGTTAGGAATGTCACTCACTGGGGTGTGGCTGATCCATGGAGCCTAGCATGTGCCCAGGTTAGCCTCCTGGTACTGCAAAAACAACACTTACAGAAATTAACCTTTTGTGCTCCAATGACAAGTTACTGTAGACTTTAAAGAGATTATCTAATCATGGTAGTTTAAAAACTTATATCCCACGCCGGGCGGTGGTGGTGCACGCCTTTAATCCCAGCACTTGGGAGGCAGATGCAGGCGGATCTTTGTGAGTTCGAGGCCAGCCTGGTCTACAAAGCGAATCCAGGACAGCCAGAGATATTCAGAGAAACCCTGTCTCGAAAAAAACCAAAAAAAAAAAAAAAAAAAAAAACTTATATCCCAGTTTACTTTTGAAAATCCCTAAGAAAACTGTAAAATTTAACTTTGTTTTCAGGGCCGACTTTATCATAGTCTGACTATTAAGTACAGAGTTTCTTTTTCTTTTTAGCTTCTATTAGTTGTTCCTTTCATAACCCAAGCTGACTCATTACAACATAAAGTGAACCCATGGTCCTTGATTATAAAAAACACAGTCAACCCTTTAAGCTTCACTGGTCTCAGCAGCAGAACTGATTGAATCGGTAACTTTAGTGAAAGACAGCAGCTTACTCTTAAAAGGAGTCTACAAATCAACAGGCTCACTCCAAGGAAACTCTCCAATTAGTACCAAATTAAGATGGAAAAAAATTATATTACTAAACTCATTCACTCTTATCAACCTGTTCACCTTTAGACATCATTCTGCGCCCCCCTTACCTTTTAAGGTTTATTTAGAAGCCTGAGTAATTCACTCACATTAGCCATGACTTATTATTTTGAGTTATCAGTAAGTGTGCTAACTCTTAACTGAAGGTAACATCCATTTATTTCTAGTGCCTTTTGTATATAGCCCTTGCATTGTTAACCTTTAAATCCTTTGTATAAACATTTCTGGAAGTGCTTATAAAATATCTCCTTCTGTGTTTCCCGGCTGGCCAGTTGATGGCATTTAGAACTCTCTGGTGCCAGCAGGTGTTGTATTTTGTTTTTTTTCAGGCTCCAGCTGGCTACAGTGATAGATTCTTGTCCCAGCCACCTAGGTTAGGACCACATTGGAGGCAAAATGAACCCAGCTCCACCAGACAGCAAGATAAATGGCTGCTGTTTAAGTTTCAAATCCCCTGATGGGAGTAAATATTGTTCTAACGAAAAAGGCTTGACAAACATTGCGTCATCCTTATGGAGCCGTCTTGATTAAAACAGAAATTTTAGATTACGTTGGTCCTAACCTAAAAGTGTATCTATCTTGCTGTCAGGGTTTTTGGCTTTTTTCTCCTCCCCCTTTTCTACTCTAAAAAACATACATATTGTTGGGGGTGGTCAAGCACGGCTGACATCTCCCAAGGGGCAGGGTCCCTCTCTTGGTAATAGAAGGCTGGCCGCGGACACATCGCTGAGGATAATGGCGACAGCAAAGGCTTAGTCGGAAAAAGACCAGTTGTCACCTAAGTGACAGGCAACAGCTGAGCTCACACGTCTGCAGCTAGAGGAGGGCAAACCTTAGCAGCCCTCACTCGTCTACACCTTGGGCCTGTCTGAAGAGACAGATGGAAGTTTCCTTCACTCTAAAAGTACATTAAAAATATCTGATGGCGAACCGTGTCAATTATATAACATCAGGGCAGACAGTGCCTTCCCAAAGCGCTGATTAAAACCAGGCGGCAGACAGAACTGTTCAGGGACAGATAGGAGATACAATTTCATCAAGTATAATTTGTCATTCATAAAACCTACCCTAAAAGCCACAAATGCAGCATTTTTTTTTTTAACAGCACAAGTGCACTTGGGCTCCGCCAGAGATTTTTTTTTTTTTTTTTTAACGTATGCTCCTTTAGGCTGGTTCGCGGTGCGTTCTTCTCCTGGATCGTGGCTGCAGTTCTGCCTCTGACACGTTTTAAAACCAGGAACCAAGTGCGTCAGGCTTAAGAATCTGAGTCCTCCAGGGGAGGCTGGAACTCAAAGCGGTGCCAGCCATCCTCGCGACCTCCCGGGTACACCCCCCCCGTCTTGAGTCTCCCGAACGCAATCTGTGGACAATTTTCCCAAAGTCCCAAAAATAACACGGCCCTGCCAATAGTCGTTGGCGATGCCGTTTGTTTTTCTTAGAGGGCAATGAAAACTCAACAGCTTTCTGCTGCATCCCGAGTCCCGCTCCTGCTAATTATTAACAGACCTAGTTTCTTCAACTTTTTCTGCCAGAAGGGAGGACGCCGAGCCTCCCCTGCTCTCCCACGGGCGAGCTGCGTGCAGAGTGGGGGTCTCCACGGAGGGCAGACTGCGGCTGCCTCGCCTGGGCAAGCGGCCCTTCCCCGGCGCACTAGGGGCCGAGCCTCCCGCCGACGCCAGTAGGTGACAGGCGATCCTCAGCCACCCACCGTGGCCTGCCCGTTTCTCGCGTGGCCGGACTCCCGGCCATGCAGCTGGCCTGGGCGCGGGGAAGAGGGGGGGGGAGGTAGCCGGCGCGACCTGGCTGCCACGCTGCACGAGGGGGCCCGTGCGTCCAGCCTCTGCGCAGCCACAGCCCAGCAACCCACCCCGCGTCGTCCCCGCGCTCCCAAACCGCGGGGCCGTCCCACCCGGGGCCGTGACAACGCGGCCCGGAGCCGCGGCGCCCCCTGTCCGGAGCCACTCACCCCACGCGCGAGCGGCGGCCGCGCGGTCCTCCTCGGCGGCGCTGGGAGCTGCGGTCCTCCGCGTCGGGCGCGCGCCCGCGTGCGCAGCCCCGGGGGCGTCCGCAGCCCGGCCCGTAGCGCTGCGGCCGTGCGGGGCAGGTCAGCGCAGGCGGCGCGGGGCTGGCCTGGTGGCGGCTCCCCGGCCGCTGCTCAGCTGCAGGCGGAGTGCGCGCTCCGGCCCCGGCCGCCGCAGAGCACCCGCCCCCGGCCGCCGCGCGGGCGCCAGCGAAATCCCGGAGCGCGGACGCCGGGGATCCAGGAGGCTCTGCGCGCCCACGCGCACCGTGCGGGGCCGCGATCCCTCCGGCGACGCGGCACCCGCCGCCAGGCTTCGGTCTGCAGGCCGACGAGTCTCCGCCCCGCCCCGCCTCCGATTTTGTGCCCCCCTTTTAAGGATGTTGCCGTGGTTCAGCCAATAATCCGGGTGGATTGATTGCGAGATAGGAAAGGTGAAGGGGAGGAAAAGGCAAACCCAATTTCCTCTGATCAAACAGTTTGACGGGGTCCCTATTAGGGTTCTCTTTCCTTTGGGGCGTGTACAGCGGGCACTAGTTAATTAAACTGTTGGTTCCTTCCGGCGCCCTCACCCCTGGTAAACCCACCTGGACTCGATCCTATCTCATGTAATCCTCCTAGGCTGGCCTTACTTAGTCTGCTTTGCAGCCAAAAGGGTGAGATTTCAGATCACGAAGCCCAAACTGGTTGTCTCTGGGAAAACCCCCCCGAGGGCTACAGCCAAGGACCCTCGGGGAACTGTGGTGTCTGGGGCCAGGACCGAGTTAGCCCGGCGCACTAGATGCGGGGTCCAAAGCCTTCATTCCATCGTGAGGATAATTTTTCATTGACCAAGCCCCTCTCCGTGTTTTCACTCTGCCCGGTTCCCAGGGCTTGGCTGTCAGGCTCGGTCGCCCACGTTCAACAGGGACTCAGCCTGTTTAAAAGTTCTGCCCTGACATTTGCTTCCCCTTAAACCTCAGGACCCCTTATCTTCTCTACTTCCAGATCTGTGGAGTCACACCGTGGGCACTGTGACCCCAGAACTCAGAGAGCAGACCCCCCCCCCCCCACGGCAGCTGATCATGCCAACCTGACAGGTGTCCCTGCAAAGCTGCACCTTTGTGGACCTCTCCATGCCTTCTAAACCTTCCAAGATGCTGTAAGTAGCATCATCCAGGGAGAGAAGACTTTGTGTGTTGGGAGTAGGAAGGACGATGTTGATTGGTGAATTTGTATCCCTTTGAGAAAAACCAAAACTGTCCGTTTTAGGACTTTCTCCTGTGGCAAGTATGTTCCATTTCTTCAGTGGTGAAGCAAAGAAGAGACTCGGGAAAAAAAAAAATAGAGACAGAGACCAGGAAGATGCAAACCAATAATAGCTAAAGACAAATGAAGGAGGGCAAACTCTAAAGCTAGGGACTGTTTTCCTCAGCTCTTACTGGGGCTCAGAACTCCTCACTCTGTTGATTCCCTGGATGTTCCTGATAGGCACTGGCTGTTGCTGTTGAAACCCTCCCATTTGTTAGTGACATTTGCAAGGATGAGAATCCGAGCAAGAATGACCTGTGCTGGTCCTCAGCATTTCATTGGCCACAGCCTTTGAAGTCGTGTCTGTTTATCTTGTCATCTATACAAATACTTCTTTTAAGCTATAAGCATTGAGGTACTAACTAACTTCCTGCCCGAGAGAACGGGGGGGGGGTGGATGGGATCACACATTTCATTCCCATAGTGGGAAATCAGCACTTTTAAGGTCGACTCTACTGCTTTTATTAATGTCTTGGATTCCTGTCTGTTTTCTCCCCTTAAAACTTCAAAGCAAAGTGGGTTTTCAAAAATTAAAAATTAAGCGATGTAATAGAATAGAATCAGGAGCTGTTGACTGGGAGGACCGGGCCAGTTATTCCCCACACTCTCATCTCATGAGAGGGTCCCCTTCTGCTGCGGAGCCAGGTGGGAGAACCGCACGGAAAGGGTATTTGTATAGCCTGTACCTGGACTTCCCTGTTAAATGAAGAAAGTGTTAGTATGGTATAGTATGACAGGAGTATGGTAGCGGTATCATACACTTGTGATGTCACAGAGGCTTTGGTGAAAACTGACCATCTATTACGTGGTGCAAACACATTATCCACTATCCTCTCAAGAACCAGGTACATCTTCAGGCAATGTACTAGAAACAAACATCTTTGTAGCAAGCACTTGCTTTTCAGCCAAGATGCTCAAGAATTTGCTCAGGCAGCTCCAGTGATGGTCTGAGATTAAAGGGCACTGATTTTACACCTCAAGCCCCATCATTTACCTAATGGAGCCTAAAGGGGTCTCATTGGCATCGATGACCCCCAGTTCCTCCTTCGCAAAGAGGATGGTATCAAAGTCAGAACTATTGGAATCCTGGGCTGAAGAAAACTTTCAATTAGTCGAAAGATTTTTTTTCGGATGACATTTCTATAGCACACCTTTTCTCAACCATTTCCCTTTACTCCTGCTGCCTCCATGGAAAAAATCCCGTAGATTAGAAAAACACATCCCCCTTATCACTACTGGGGATTGAACGTATGGCTCTGTGCATTCTAAGCAAGAAGTATGCCACTGAGCTATACCACAGCCTTTTAGGTTTAGTTTTGTGCCGGTGTTTTACAGTGCTGCACAGACTGGGTTTGAAGAACTAGAGATCATCTCTCATCCTACAGAGTGGCTATGGGTACAGGCGCATGCCACCTTGCCTGGGATAAAAAAAGTAGGAGACCATTTTAAAGTTTGGTGTGTATTAGGACTGTATACATGTCTCTGCAGTCAAGAGCATTTACTGCTCTTTCAGAGAACTGGAGTTTGGTTCCCAGAAATTATATCAGGTGACTCCTAACTGCCTCAACTGGGGATCCAATGCCTGCCCTCTTCTGCCCTTCATGGGCATCCATACACACAAAATATTCACTCACACAGAATAGACATGCACATAAATAAACAGTAAAATGTGTCTTAGAAAATAAAGTTTAATGAGTCAAATGTAGTCTCCATTGTGAACCATTGAGTTGTCCCGGGCCCCTTATTAATGGGACTCTCTCTTCTTTGTCTTGTCACATAAACAGAATGTCACACTTTTTGTATGCAAATCAATTCAGAATCACTTTAAAGCAACTGTATTAAAAAAAAAAGTATAGCCTCATGTATTAAGTTGTAGCTCCAAATCACATATACTGAACTCATTATCTCCAGTGCTTCAGAGTATAACCTTATTTGGAGACAAGCTCTTTACAGATATAATAAAGTGAAACCAAAATAAAGGCTACTAGATTGAACCCTAATCTTGTACAGTTGAGTTTTTCTTTTATTCGTTTGTTTTTTTGAGACGAAGGTCTTGTGTAACCCAAGCTGTCCTTGAACTTGCTATATAGTTGAGGAAGACCTTGAACTCTAATTCTCTTGCCTTCATCCCCCATACCATGCCTGGTATGACTGATCATGTGAAAAGGAAATTTGGAGACAGATCTGTGCTCAGGGAGGATACCACAACCTTGAGAGTAGAGATTGTAGTAATATTTTACAAGTCACAGAACGTAACAGATTGTAGCAAATTAACAGAAGCCAGTTGATTGGTGGACAGGTCTCAGAAGGAACCAATTCTACCTCTGACTTGTCTCCATTCTTCAACTGTGAGGCAATATATTTCTATTGTTTAGGCTAGCCCACATGTGATGCTTTGTTATGTCAGTGCCAGTCACCAAATGTGGTATCTAACCACTCATGCTATGATAGTCTTAACTCTCTCAAGATGAAGAGTTCATAGCAGTTCAGGCAAAATGGAGACATAAGAAGGAACCCACGAGTGTTGACAATCCTGACTTGACATCCAGGCCTGATTGGTTTTTTACCTTTTGTTTGGTTTCTGTTCCTTGTGCCTCTTGACCCCAAATCTCCAACATTCCATGATCTGCAGACTCAGCCTGACATAGGGATTGTAAAGGGCATGATCTTGAGCCCGCAGTGAACAACCCGATTGGAAAGCCTGTTCCTGTGTTAACAGTCCGTGGTAGACTTCCCATGCCTTTTGGGAGAAAGCACACTGTCCTCAGAGTTGGAAGAAGACCCTCATGTATGCATGATGTGGATTTCCTTTCTGCCTTCACCTGTGTTTGTACTAATCGTACCAAACTATTTACAGTTCTTCAAAAGCTATTTGAGACTTCTTTGTGATACCTAGAAAGTTACCCACTGACCACTGCCTTCTTTATTATCACGGTCCTTTCTGTCCTTAAAATCTTTGCTTAAACACCCACTTCTTGGTGGTCTATTAATGTGCATGCTTTTATGGTATGCACTTGACTGATTAAACCACCTCCCTAGCCTCAAATTCTAGCTTTTTACCACCAAAATGGAGATATTGAGACTGAAGAATTGGCTGGTATTTTGTTTATTATTTTGTTATTGTTGCTGTTGTTGTTTTGAGATAAGGTCTCTCTGCATAGCTCAGGCTGTCCGGGAATTCAGAATGTAGACCAGGTTAGCCGCAAACTCAGAGATTGACCTGCCTCTGCCTGAGAGTGTTGGGATTAAAGGCGTTCACTACTATACCCAGATTGTTAATTTTGTTTCCTGATTTTGGTTTCCTTTATTTACACTCCAGACTCCAAACTATCAGATTCACATGCCTGCCAGTCGGGGAAAGTGAGATACGAGAAAAGTGAATGTCCCATTTACACATAGCTATTACAATCCTATCTGTTGGGCCTCAGATCCTCTTACTCCGACACACAAGACTTATTAGCTCACATTGGCAAGGGCTAAAAGCTTAAGAGAACGACATGATGGCTTCACATCCTTTCTGGAAATTACCCTGGGCTAAAAGTGCCTTGTCTTCTCTTTTTCACCTAAGGGGAACTCTGGAATGTGGAGTGGGCTCACTGAAGGACGGGTGGAACATTAAATTTCTTTTCCACCTCAGACCTTAGGTGTTCTGTGTATATTTGCCCTTCTACAAAACAAAAAACAAACAAACAAAAAACCAAAACAAAACAGTAAAACAAACCACACCAGTTCCTGCTTCAGACTCTAGCAAGCTTCTGCTGCCTTTGGCCCCCAGGCTTGCAGATGGGTTCTAGATAGCACACAGCAGGCATTCCACACATAACTTCTGTAGAACTTGGGATGTCTGCCATAGCTTCCTGTCGTCTAGAGTCCTGCTTTGTAACTTGGGTCAGGGGTCCCTAGACTTCTGGGTCAGGATATCCTACTTCTTCTCCCTACGCCAACTTCCACGTGAGCCCAGGATTTGTGGAGCACTACAACTCAAAGTGTAAGAAAAAAACATTATCACATGCTCAATAGTATGATTACGGGCTGTGGGTATAAAAAGAAACTGTGCTTCAGGGACTGCTAGGCTGTTCTCTTTTTCTCCTGAACTTTAACTAGGAGACTGGTTGTGGCTCCACTTCTGAGTTTGGCAAACCAACTGTGAGTTAAAGCAATGAAGGGGAGCAAGGGGCTGGGAGAAGCCTGGGACAATGATTTCTCTTGAACTCCCGGGATTTGGCTCTCACACCAGCCCCATCCAGGCAGGATGTGGTCTCTTCATAGGTGAGAGGCACTGATGGCCTGGAAATTACCCTTTTATGTTAGGGTGTCAGCCACGTGACCCTGTGTGACTTTCCTGAAGCATTAGCAAAGTGATGTGTCACTCATGATGTGATTGGACAAAATGCACAAAGGAAATCAGTTTACTGACTCTATTAGGATAGAAGGCAAAAGGAGATTGAAACAGTAATCAAAGGGTAATATTTAATTTTTAGAATTAGTTTTCTGACAGCGAATTTCTCTTTTAATTTACTTTTTATGTTGCAAAATAATGAAGTTTGAGGAAACTTACAGAAAAAATGGAGGAAATCAGCGTGCCATACAACTCAACACAATCCTTTCTATAGAACTTCTGAGTTCAAACCCACTCTACTCTTGCTAAAAAGTCCCATTTTGTCTAAAAGCAGAATAATTCAACATGAAAAAGGAAAAAGAGAAGTCCACAAAGGCACTAAAAATGACTCAAAGGAATATATTTTCCTTAAGTGAATGAATGACTTGGGCTGCTGAAATGGCAGGTCACACTTTGCCTGCCATTTGGTCTTCTGCCTTTGCAAGTTACATGAAATCTTGTTTCATCGGAACGTGGAAATTTGTCCATTAACAGTAACAGACCTGGTCTCCTTCCTATGCAGTCAAATGGGAGAAAATGAGCAGGTAGTTCTGCAGGCTGGGTGGAAAAAAAATCGGGGAGACCCTGGTATGCTTATGTCGTTGATTCACTCTGCAAGAATCAGGAGAGGTGTGAGGGTGACAAATGTTGGCAGGAAAAGGAAAAGAAGTGCTTTTCAAAATACAGCCAAAGAAAAGCAACAACCAGAACAGGAAGGTGTTGATGTTCTTAAAGTCTGACAATTGAGGGAGTGTGATTGTCAGGAGGTGTTTTCCAGTGGATGGAAATTTTTGAAACAGATATGAGACTCCGTTTTGCATAGTGCAACTACCCATCTACTAAGTGAAGTGATACTTAGCACATTATCTTATTATCATTAGTTTTATTAGAATCATATTGGTTAATAGCTGAATCAGCACTGTATTTTCTTCTCACTTAAAACAATTATTTACATTGGTGTTCTGGCTCCATGTATGTCTGGGTGAGGGTGTCAGATCCCCTGGACCTGAAATTACAGACAGTTGTGAACTTCCATGTGGGTTCTGGGATTTGAACCTGGATCCTTTGGAAGAGAAGCCAGTGCTCCTAACTGCTGAGTCATCTCTCCAGTCCTCTTCTCATGTTTTAAATTCATTTTAAAACATCTAAGTTGGTTCAAAACACAAATCAGTTTAAAACATCTAAGCAGAAAACCACAGTTTATTTTCTTCACTGATTTATTAGCATGCTATAGATGGGCAAGCAGGTGGCATTGCTCTCACTTATAGAATGGCTCCATCTCTCCTTATTCAGAGGAAGTTTTGTTTGAATTCCTTAATGTGGTGTCTAAGTTTTATAATTTTGACCCATCACCTGCACCATGAACATCTGTTCATGATGTTTGATGTATTTTCTATGGTGCTTTAAAGTTCTGATTATACTCTTGAAGGGCACAAGTTATTTCTTAGATCTCAAAGATGTCTCATAACTTGTGTTTATACCTGAAGATTACCTGAATTCAATAAATATTGAATTATTGCTATTGTCTTTATTCAGTGTGTAATCTCACATGCTAAATTATGTCTGTATACGGAATCACAGTTTGTGTGTATTTATCTTATTTTGAGAAAGAATCCAATGTAGCCTAGGTTAGCCCTGAATTCTCTGTGTAGCCAAGGATGACCCTGAAGCCCTGACCCTCTTCCTCCACCTCTGAAGTACTAGGAGTCCTAGCATCTACTTTTACTTCTGGGTGAGCCCAGAGTTTATTAGAGAGATAAATATAAATTTTCTCCTTGTAATGAGCAGCATCTCCACAATATTAATGGGGCAGCAAAGAAATGGTTGACTAAGGATTTTGAGGAGGTGACATAGTCTGTTGGAAGGAGAGGGTTCAGTAGGAGAGGGCTGTACTGGAGGGGACAGTTTGAGGCATGCCGAGGAACGCAGAAGTAGTTTAGTGTGGGAGGGAACAAGGAAGGTAGAAATGTCAAGATGCTGGGCTCAGGGGTGTCATATCTTTTTACCTTCCATGATGGCAAGGAGGAAGGCATTGGCAGAACAGAAACAGACTACACAAAGGAAGGTTCCCTCAGCATAACCTGGTTCTGATTGGAAATAGAACGACTTATTTTGTTTTCCTACAAAGAGGAAAATCAGCTCTTGACTATCCCTTTTGGTTTTACAGTCCGTAAATTTGTACATGGAGTATGTGACTGTGCTTTTGGAGTCTATCCACACAACTGGCTGACTTACACATTCTTCAAAATGAACAGAAAGAGCAAAGACTGAGAATTGTGGAGACCTGGGTTCTGGGTGCAGACACTACATGAACAGATCGTGCGAGGTGATGACAATGGGAGTTTCCCAAGGATTTTTCAGCTCAAAGATTGTATATTTGACCTTGTGTCTGTGTGTGTGTGTGTGTGGGGGGGGTACTGCGTGTTTGTATGTGCATGTATTTGAATATTTATATCTAGACTAAATCCAAAGAGAATACGAAGCAGTATGTAGTAGAGAGGCTATAAGGGAAAATAGGATAAAGCCAAATAACCCAGTAAGTCTCACTCCGAACCAGGAAAGGATTAGTGATGGAAGCAGCCTTCGGAATCTCCACCATGCGTAAGTTTCAGCCATCTACAGGTGAAATATGTAGTATTCTGAAAAATCTCCCTTAACTCCTGGCCCCCTGTCTTTCCCCCTTAGAACCACACTTTGTAGTTAGCAAGATAAGGCAAGAAAAATGATGGGTTCAAAGCTCTCAGTGATTAAGGTGTATCACAAAAGACTTTAAACTTAAAAGGGCATATACTCTTAAGTTCCCAAGAGATTTATCCAAGTGATACCTACACAGCAGCTGTTAAGTAAAGGAACGGACAGGAGACTCGAGAGTATCTGTGCAGAGGATTTTATTATTTCTGAGGACTTCATCTATTGAATTTAAAGAAATACTGAGCTTAATTTGCTCCCAGTTTAAGAAAAAAAAAAGAAACATAAAACATAAATGTCCAAGTAGAAATTCCGCAAATCCTCATTTACTTTTTGTTCAAAAGGAATCTTAATTTAATGTCTAAATTGTTTCCAGCCGTATAGGGCGATCACCACATAAGGAGGTTCTCAGGAAAGAGTGAGTGTGCTGCCCACCCAACTCTCTAGCCTTCATTCCAAAGACAAACAGATGCGACAGGGGTGATGTCTAAGCACTTCCCGTTTTTAATGTTTTGTCCCCTGGCTTATATACAGAACCAAATGGGTGTTTCCACATGAGGCTACATGGGCCAATCACATTAAAGGTCATCCTATTACATCACATAGCACAAGCCTGGTAACATGGTGATCATGTACTGATCACAAGCAAGGAAGTCTTGCTCACCCAATCAGCTATACCCACGATTGGGCTTCAACTCCTCCCTAGCATCTTCCAGCTGGCACCATCTTAGATATCTCCCACAAGTTACTTTCATTTTCCCACCCACGAGGCATTTCTCATAAGCCTCCGTTTCCCAGGTCCCCACATAAATCATGTTCGATTCTGAATAAAACTGCCATTTGATTTGTCTTCCAAGATCATTTATTTGGCCTCAGAATGAGGTCATGTGTTACTGATTGGAAAAGGATTTTAGATAAATGTGTCAATGTTGTGCCATGTTCTTACATGGCTCCAGGGAGGGACCTGACTGGGGTATGTAGGGAATGAAGAGAAGACAAACACACAGATACAAAAGAAAGGCTGGGATCAGGCTGACTGGGCTCTCTGATGGAGCAACTGCAGTATTACAGAACCTCAGTATGTTTGTTATATAGACTTGAACAGAGAGGTGGGATTTTTGCACACAGTTGAACAAGGGGGTGGGGGGTTATTACATGTACATAAAGAGGCAGGGTTTATGGTTAACAATTGGATCAAAGAGACATCCTCAGCTAATCTTGGTAGGAGAAGTCTCTGTAGGGGAGCAGTCTCCAGGCTGTAAATATCTGGATGAGGAACTATATGGTGGACATTTTCTGCATACACAGTCCTAAGAAAAACTTTGTGTAAGGAGCCTGTAAGCACTCATAGAAAATGGCTGCTAGGTAGTTAGTAAATAAGTTGAAGTGAAAATTAAATGCATTGAAGTGATGTCATGCTTTAAGATAACCAGAAGGCTGTCAGAGGCCAGCAGACGCAGGACTGACAGCTATTTATCAGCCCTGGCAGAACCCAAAAGCTAGTCGTTTCCACTCAGGGGGTTATCCTGAGGAAAGGAGTATAAATATGAACACAGAATTGTAATAACGCACACCGTGGCTCCTACAGTTTTCTGTGGATTGCCTCTGGTCGCCACTTTGACAGACAATTCCTGAACATCAGAGAAAAGCCCTCAACACCTCAGCAGTGACCGCACCACTGCCACCAGAGACTGACATCAGCTGTCATGAGCACACAGACTCCCCTATGATTTCAGGGAGAGAAGGCTAAGGGAATCATATGAGAGGCAGAGTTGGTGAGGTGTTAGTATTTAGTATTTACTCCAATTAAGCATAATGTACAATAAATGCAAATGAATACAGCAATCCCAGTTCCAGTAAATCCTAAACTTAATCCTAACATAGCCACATACTGAACGTGATCCTTAGGCTTAGAGTCCGCAGGTAAGGGCTAGGAGGTGGTTGCCTTCTTTGTTGTGATAATGAGAGCTTGACCACGAAGAAGCAGGCTTGACCATAAAGTGGGCTTGGCTGCATTATCTCGGGTCTGCTTTCTCTCCCGTCTCAGGTCTCAGTCTCTCCCGGCTGTCAGTCTCTGGTGGCAGTGGTGTGGTCACTGCTGAGGTGTTGAGGGCTTTTCTCTGAAGTTCAGGAATTGTCTGTCAAAGTGGCGACCAGTGGCAATTCACAGCAAACTGTAGGAGCCATGGTGCGCGCTATTACAATTCTGTGTTCATATTTATACTCATTTCCTCAGGGTAATCCCCTGAGTGGAAATGCCTAGTTTTTGAGTTCTGTCAGGGCTGATAAGCAGCTGTCAGTCCTGCGTCCGCTGGCCTCTGGTTAACTTAAAGCATTACATCACTTCAATGCATTTAAATTTTCACTTCAGCTTATTTACTAACTACCTAGCAGCCATTTTCTATGACTGCTTACAGGCTCCTTACACTTTGCAATTTCTCTGATCCTCACCAGGGTGGAGAAGGCTTTGGCATTCTCCCATGGATTTGAGGCTATCATCCTTGACATAGTTGTACCCATGTCAAACAATATACATTCACCCAGGGCTTTCAGTCACTCAAGGCTTTCTTTCATATGACGTTATCCTTGTGTATTTCGTATGAGTCTAACATAGGATGGAGCTAAGCTTGACAAAATGACCATTTAGCTTATGTTGAAGACAGTAAATGGTCAACAGGTCCAATTGCTTTTAGAAGCCACTCCCAGAAAATATAATCTGCCATGTAATTGTACAGGAGGGACCCTGTTTTCTAGGCCAAACTTGGCACCTTAGACTTGGCGCTGGTACCAACTGGTTCAGGTACAAGCTAAAACCAAATGGAGGTCATGGTTGACTTCCATATGTGTTGTTGGAAGTGATGCTATGGCATATGCAGACAGCACATCTAAGCCTAGCAGAAGGACCATCTAAGAGAAGTTTTGAGAGGCTGGGGTCAATGTACAACATCCAATATGGTCATAAATCATTGTTTGCAAAATGAAGACATGACATTGGATCAATAATTGCCAGAAAAATTAATTCTCATTTAGTGAAACTGAAAAGCAATTTGAGCAATTAAACTGAAAATCAATCTGGCTTCATGGAGGGGAGCACACCAAGAATCCCCCATAAAGCTGGCAGTGAATGAGAGGTATTCCTTCCTTCCTTTTTTTTTTTTTTTTCCTGATACTAGAGATTAAACCCGAACTTTGTGAGGTCTAACCCTGAACCTCCTGCCCTTGGCTTCTTCTTCTTCTTTTTAATAGTCTCTGGGTCCACCCAGTTAATGAGGTACATTCTTATTTCTAAAAAAAAATTATGGCTTGTTAATGACAGAGGTTAAAGAGATCCAGGCTTCCTTGGAGTCTCCCACTATAAGACATCTCTTAAGGAGTATTCTGGAGAATGCAAAACAAGGGCCCATGTGTGCAGTTGCAACACCAGAGACAAACCTGACAAGGACCTGTAATTCCCGGTTCCACCAATTGTTGCCCTTTGGGGAACACCAAAGTTCAGCTCCGTTAAGTCTCAGGGACAGGTGTGCCACTAATACCCTTCTTTTCTTTCCTGGACCTCCTACACGTGACCCCATTGTGCTTTTGCAGAAGCACAGTAAGACTGTCTTCTTGCTCATCTACCCATGTGTTCTTGCTGATGGTGCGGTGGTAGGTACCAGGCAGAAAAGAACGGTGGGATTCCTGCTGATTAGTGTCATTGGATTCTTTGGGGCTAATACTAGTCTCATTAGAAGTCCAGCAGACCAGCAAACCAGGAGACCAGCAAACCAGGAGACAGCAGCAGGAAGAACAAGCAGCAGTTTAGGGAGCACCAGCACCTGGGAGAGCAGCAACCGCTTTCTACCTACCTTGTAACCCTTTCTCTTCTTTGTAGAACTTTCTCCTACTTCTCTGTAGAGCCTCTTTACTCTTACTTCTTGTAAAGCCCATTCTCTCTTACTTCTTTGAGGAACTTACTTCTTTGTGGAGCTCCTTCTCTCTTTTCTCTTTTTAGCCCCCTCTTCTCAGGGCTCTGGCTTTTTTTTTCTCCTTTGTAGAGTCTGCTTTTATTCAGGGCTCTGGCTTTCCCCCCCTCTTTTGTAGAGCCCCCCCCCATCAGGGCTCTGGCTTTTTATTCCTCTCTCCCAAGTCCTCAGAGATAAACTTGCTCAGCTGGTTAATCCACGCCCCTGCTAGCTCAGGAGACCATTAATACTTTATACCTATGTCTTAAGCAGCCCACCTGGGATTAAAGAAAAACATTCTTACAATTGGTTTTAATAAACTCCTACCACACCCCTTTGTGACTCTGTTGAGATGTGACCAAGGTCTTTAATGGGGAGCTGGGCATATAGGAGCCCTTAGCAACCAGACAAGACAGCAAAAAAGTGGTAGGTAGGGCTGCAGTGTGTGGCCGAGAGCTTTGTTATAGAAGTATTATTTCACAAGAAAAAGGCCACTTTAAAAGGAACAGTGCATTGACATTATCCATTCCAGTTGAAGTTTTCTTATTTAAGAAAAAATATTTATTTATTTATTTCTGTGTATGTATGTGCTCATGACTGCAGGTGCCCATGGAGGCCAGAAGCCTCGAATCCCTCTGGAGCTTGAGTTACAGGCAGTTGTGAGCCTCTGGATGTGGGTGCTGGGAACTGAACTCTGATCCCTTTGAAGACCTGCTGACTCTTCTCTCCAGCTCCTAGGAATTCAAATGTTTTTACTTTAGTGTGTATGTGGACATGCACATGTGGAGGTCAGAGGGCAGAGGAGCAGCTTTCAGGGATTGGTTCTTGCCTTCCACTTTGAGGCAACATCTCTCTCTCTCTGTCTCTCTCTCCCTCCCCCCCCCCCTCCCCCCCCCCTCCCCCCCTCCCTCTCTCTCTCTCTCTCTCTCTCTCTCTCTCTCTCTCTCTCTCTCTCTCATTGCAGTGAAGCCTGAGCCAGGCTAGCTGGCTCAGAAGTTTGTGACTAATTATGTCCCCGTGTGTGTCCCATCTCACCATAGGGTGCTGGAATTATAGAAGCAGGACCCCATATCCAACTTTTTATTTGGGATTCAGGGATTGAACTTGGGATGTCAGGCTTGTTCAGCAAGTACTTTTGCCTGTTGTGAACCCTTTCCTGGGTCTTTATTATGAGAATCTTGAAGAAATATTTAAAAAGCACAAAGAAACTGTGCTCTGGATTTTTACAAAATGATTGTACTGGACAACTGAAATTTGCTTTTCACTTATTATAATGTAAATAATATACAAATGAACATTTCATCTCTCATTTAATGTTAACTATTCTTATAATAAACTTTCACAGTGATGATCACTGGCTAGCGAATTCTTGATGTTTCTCCACTGAGTAGCTTTTCAAAAAGGTTTTGGGCTCTGAAGCTGTTTTTCCTGGGGAATTGAAGGGGACTGAGCCCCAGCTATGTACTTGACACGGCTCTGGGTGGCAAAACCCATAACACCCCAAGGCAGGAGGTACAGCTGCACATTGCTAGTGTCTGCATTCATGAAATGCAAATGTGCTCTCTATCCAAGGACTCCCATTCCCCTTTCCATTCGTTTTTCATTCATTTACTGAATACTTTTGTGTGGTCTACTAGGTCCCTGGCACTGTACTAGATGCTGGGGATTCAGTAACAACCAACCAAGACCCTCCTGGGCAATTGCAGTGGAGTAATAATAGTGCCGAGTTCTACAGCTGCAGGACTTAATGCACTAACAAGTATCTGCCCTCTTATCATACTTTCTTCCATTAACTCCGTCAGTCACTCAGAAATGAGAAGTAACTTGACTACATGGCAAAGGTGGCACATGGCAACTCCCAACTCACACCTTCTCGGGCATGCTATCATTTTATTCAGTTCCTCCATGCAGGAACTCAAATGAGGTGCTTTAACGTTAGAAGTGAGACGCTTCAGTCTCACTCTGACCTCCACCTCAGGACTGCTTTCCAAGAGGAGTGGCATCCCAGGGATCCTTCCCTCTGGGTGCCTCATAACCTTCAGTATCTTTGAAATGCATATTCCACTTACTGTCCATCTTTCCCACCGTACTGCAGGCTCCACAAGAAGGGATGTTTGGGCCAATGGCTTAGTACCACGATTGGTGCCTGGAAGACTTCCCTTGAGTAAATAAATGTGATAATTCGCTTACATGAGTGGCATAAGTTATCAGACTTACCACCAAATTATATTTTTTTTCATTCATGCCAGAAATAATATCAATGTGAATGAAATGATCTAGGTAACTGCCAATTTTCTTTTGCTTTTACTGAATGCAATTTGATTTTTTTTTTTTTTTAGATTAAAAACAACCGCGTAATAGGTATATAATACGATCTTAAGCTGTGTCAGTATATAAGACTTGGGATTGTGAATCTTAGCAGTTACTCTATTAGTACAGTGCCTGACGCCTGAATGAACCCTCAAAGTATTCATAAATTAATCAGAGACCGATGGAAGAAAGGAATGAAGGATGATTTTAAAAGAACATTCTTAAGCTTCATGAATTTGGACACCACCAAGGAGGATGAGGATGGCAGCAGCTAAAAAGCTCAAAGGTTTGGAGATAAATGGTCTTTGGAAAATTCTTTCGCAAGAATTCCAGTCAACTCACGAGGCTCATCTTCCTCCGCAGGGAGTTTGCACACCAAATGTGTGTTTTGCATTACCAAATGACCTAGCTATGTCATTTGTACACTTTTGCTTTGGTGTTGAAGTCAGCAACATCACGCACACCATGCGTCAAGTGAGCTCATGCTTGTCCTGTTCCCACAAGCCCTCTTTCTTCTCTCTGGTTGCCTGTAACTGAAGGCTGGAGCAGAGGAGAAGAGAGGGAGGGGTTGTGTTGCTATTGCCCTGTTTTCATAGAGGATGAATGTTCCGGGACAGATGGGAAGAAAGTGACACACCAGTGTTCCAGAGTCCAGGGAGTGGGCTGTGGTTTATGTGGGAGACCTGGCAAACTTGTTCAGACCTAAATCCAATGCTGCTTGCTGGCTGCCGACTTTTTGTTCAGGGGCTCTAATTTTAGACATGACTCTTTTAGGATGGAACTATGTTTCGTGTATGTTAAATGCACACTCGGAGCCTGTATGTTGGGACCTAGAGACACGCTGCGGCCTCTCATTCTTCAAAACAGCGTTCTACTCCAGTTTCACTGTTTTTCGTCTGAGCTGTGGCCTTTGGGCCCAAGCCTGAGATGCTCTCCCAGCATTGCTAACATGGGCTTCCTGCTTTGAGCGGTTCATCATGTACCGTTCACTTCTGCAAGGACACTTCATTTTCTCAACATACCGTTTACATTTAGGAGACACGGTGACTGTGGTGATATGTAACAGACACACAGGAACTTTACAACACCGAGGGCGCTGGACTCCGTGTCTGGGAGATGTTAAGGAGAGGGTCTGTCTCTCCCCCTGGGAGCCTGGCTTTAAACTGTTCCTTGCTTTAGGCAGAAGGAACACCAGCCAAAGAAGCAGATTGCGGCTGATTCCGCCCCTGACAGGCTTGCCTGCAGCCCTGAGGAAGAGTCATGGTTCCCCCTCAGCCAAGCCTTCTCTTTCCACTGCCCGACCCAGACTCATAGAGAGTTTTCAAAGAAAATTATCAGAGTGAGAGCTAAGGAGGGTTAATTTAAGAGCTGTAATTCAGTAGGGTCATCTGAAACAGGTAGAAAGTGTGGCTTCCAAGACCACTCTGCCTGCCGTGTGCTTGTGTTTTTTTTTTTTAAATCAGTCCGAGATTCTGCATTTACAATTATTCAAACCTTGTCTCTCACAAATACCTTTTTTTTCTTTTTCATTTTATTATTATTACTATAATAAATTAAAGAATTTATTATTCTTTAATTATTTTCTTATCTCCTATATTGTTCTCCTTATTTCTGTCTCTACCCTTGCTGGTCCTCTTTTCTCTCCAAACAATGCTCTCTCTGCTTTTACATAAATCTCTACCTGACCTATGCAGCCTTTCTGTATACACCTCTCCCTCTCTCTCTCTCTCTCTCTCTCTCTCTCTCTCTCTCTTTCTTATTACTATTATCCTGCCTTCCCAGTAGGTTACCACTCACTCCCGGATACTTTCCTCATCATGGTTAGCTCCCAGCAGCTAGTTCTAAAGGACTAGGACCCTATGCTTCCTGTAGGTTAAGGATGTGTATGTAGCTGGGACAATTAGAATTCTTTCCTTAGGATTTGAAGGAGGATTCTGTATCTCCTTAAAAATCTTAATATTTGAACTTGGGAGCCATGGACAGCCATTTTCTACTCATGAATGGACAAAGCAGCACTATGCTAAAAAGAATGAGGCAGGAGAGTTTAATGAGCGTGGAAGGACACCCAACCCCCTCTGCTCCCATTCTAGACCTCTATTCCTACACTTGGGCTTTGTGATGAAGTAGTTTGTCTTCCCCTCTTTGGGACCTGGGCAAATCAGTGGCTTTTAATGGAAAGACTCTCAACTAGTCTGCACTTGCCGAGTCAGTGCTACCAGCCGTTGCTTCGAGAAGCAAGGGGAAACGTACAGAGGAAGGAAGAGAGGTGTATACAAACAGTTTATTTTGCTGGGAAATGGGAGTTTTTCTTTTTTCATTTCTGGGAAGTTTATGGCATACAAGACAAGCAGAGTCCTGAGCTGAGACTAACCAATAACAAGGAGCATGATATGGCCGCAGCCAGAAAAGCCATGAGCACTTCTGCGTGTGTGTGTGTGTGTGTGTGTGTGTGTGTGTTTTGAGATAGGGTCTCCTGTAGTCTGGGGCTGGCCTTGGACTTTCTATGTGGCTGAGGACGATCTTGAGTTTCTGATTCTCCTGCTTCCGGATCCTGAGTGCTGTGACCACAGGTGCTGTCACTATGACCTAGAAATAGTTTTTAAGAGATGAGTCAGACGTGGAAGTTTCACATAGACCCTTGTCCTCTCAGGCAGATGAAACATGGAATCAGATCTTTTCCCAGGACATGGACTGTTGGTGGGAGCCAGGGATCATTTATCTCTGAAATGCGACTCAGGATGTTTAGAAGTGTATATGTCACCATTGTTTTGCATATCAAAGATAGAAAGGGGGACTTAGAAAGTTTCTTCGGTCATCACCATTTCCTCTTTTGACACAGATAATTTATATGCCACTTATGGTGTGACTTACTCGGATACGATTCTTATTCAAACACAAACATTCTTGTACTTTCATTATTAGAAAATAACTTGCTGCTTGTCCAAGCCAAGTTTAGAGGAAGTCAGCCCTGTCTGCTTCTCATAAAGCACTTTCCTGCTCTGCCTTGTGCCAACATTCTGTCTCCGTTGAGATGAAGTGGGAGAATCTTCATTGCAGTCGATCTATAGTTTTTATGACAAGGAATCTATGATGAGTGCAGCTCCATCCTTCGACTCCATGTTGGATGTCAGGTTGCACGAGGAGAATACCTCTTGGACATACAAGTGTAGCAGGAGATAATTCTTGAACTTACTTTTATCTTATGATGCTTTTTTTGATGTTTTCTTTTCATTTTTTATATACATTGGTGTTTTGCTTGCGTGTATGTTTTTGTGTGAGGGTGTCGGATTCCCCAGGAAGTATAGTTACAGACAGATGTGAGCTGCCATGTGGGTGCTGGGGATTAAACCAGGGTCCTCTGGAAGAACAGCTAGTGCTCTTAACCACTGAGCCATCTCTCCAGCCCCTATCTTGTGGGGTTTTGTGCATTCATGTGAGGCAAGTACTGCATAAGTGAACTGTATTCTTTTTTTTTTTGTTTTGTTTTGTTTTTCAAGACAGGGTTTCTCTGTGTAGCCCTCCTGGACTCAATTTGTAGACCAGGCTGGCCTCGAACTCGCAAAGATCCGCCTGCCTCTGCCTCCCAAGTGCTGGGATTAAAGGCGTGCGCCACCACTGCCCGGCTGTGAACTGTATTCTTATTCCTAACTTAAACATCTTCCACATGGCAATTTTACTTAAAAAGAGCCAGGTAGTTAATATTGCTCACATTTATTTATCAGACAGAGGTACAAGTTGTATCCTAAATGAATAACATTAAAAAGCCTTCCTCCTGCAAGTTTTCCTTGGTGCTGTTTTACTCGGGATTTGTATTCTCAGAGTTAAGGTTTGCACACAACTTGGATACAGGTTTCCTTCACTAATCTCAGCTGCTCTACTTCACCCACGTTTTGCGTTAACTGGCCACGGGTTTGAACAGACCCTTTCCTGTTTCTCATCTTCTTTCTCTACCTGAAACTAGTAAAGGTCTCATGGGCTTTCTCTTGCTCAGTTGGTTTCCCCTTGTTACACATTTTGCCAGATGGCTAGGTTTCATGTGGAGAAGAATTTTCTGTAATAACATATCACTTATTTCCTATGATCCCACTCCCTCTGTCATCTACAGGAACCAGGGAAAGGAGCGAAGTGTCAAATGAGTCAGGCCTAAAAAAGGAGGAGGGGGGAGGAGGAGGGAGAGGAGGAGGAAGAAGAGGAATGCCGAGTGAATGGAATGGAGTGGAGGAAGCAGAGGAATGCCAAGTGATTGCCAAGGACTACATGCAAAATCCTATTGCAGTGAGGTCTGGGTAATTTTGAGTGTGTGTGTGTGTGTTTGGGGGAAGCGTTATCCACACACTCAGAGCCGTATAAGTACTTGGAGCCTGTGGCTGCAGGGCATTTTGACAGATGTGAAGCATGTGGAACACAAGTGGGGTAGAAGAAGGAGGAGGGGAGATTGGGGAGAGGAAAGCATAGAACTTCAAGAAGAGATGAGGAAGTGAACATTCAAGAGCTTGGGACAGGCATGGATAGAGACGGCAGGAAACTTGGACCATGCTTAGTCTTATGTATTAGAGCAGAACAGTAAGAAATGCAGTTCCTTACCCAGAGGCTTGATTTGCAGTATTCAAGAAACCCCATTCACCTGGTGTCTGTGGGCTGGGCAATACAAACAAGGCTCTTCTAGAAGCAGAACTTTCATTATGACTGGTACTGAACAGGTAATTCACAAACATGGGATTCATATGCACTGGAGTTCATGTGAACATCTTTGGACAGTGAATTCTCAGAAATTATGTAATCTTTCTAGGTTTCAATTTCCTCAATTGAAAAATGAAGTGGTTGGTCTAGATATGTGGTCTCCAAACAATTCTCCAAAAATTCTTCCTAGGAAATGCCTCCTCCTCTTGCTCCCAGTGTTTGAGCAGAGCTGCTCAGATCTTTCTAGCATATTTCACTCTTTAGATACGCCTGCATTCTGCTAGTTAAAGGAAATACCATTTATGAAGCCACTAAACTTCACTCTTAAATGCCGCAGTGGTTCTATTATCTGCAATGTTTATGCATTGTGGTTAATATACACTGTGTAGTCAGTCAAATATTTACTGAGCATCTACTGAACACTGGGTTTGGTTATAAGCATGGAGAATAGGCAGTAAGAGACAAAGCCCATCTCCCAGAGAACCTAGCCATTTGAGGGACAGAGGCCTATCTTAATTCTGGTGTCTACTGCTGTGATGAAACTCCACAACCAAAACAGCTTGGGGAGGAAAGGATGTTACAGACATTATATGCTGTAGGACCATGTTCAGTCCTTTTAGGGAGAATGATTCGTTATCGATGGACTCTTTAATTATTGGACATTTCTAGGAGAAAATTTAATTTATAACATGTTGCTTAAGATACATAAGGCTCTGTGTTTTATGGAATGGTGTTTTCTTTTTCCCCCTCAGCTTTTCAAGACCTATGTCTGAGAATCACTGAGTCTTGGAAACCACCACACTCCTTGGAGAGTGGGCTCAATTTGGAATGTGTAGCTGACCTCAGAGTGCCTCAGTTGGGATGCTCTTTGGGTGAGATCCTGGGTTATGCTCCAGCTCTCTTCTTGTAGCTATCAGCATAAGTACTTGTTATTTACAAATCTCACTTGGCTGTCTCCTCCTGCCAAGGTTGGTTAGAAATGATATTCCCTGTGGATTCCAGGTCAACTTTGCAATTAGGCAGACTGAAGCTTAGCCAGTGGGCTTCCATTTTCTCCATCAAATGCTCCCATTAGATAATAACAACTCATTTTGAAACTGAACTCTTCTTTTTCTCTAGAAAGCTTGCCAAATGCACTCCATCTATATTAAATGAATTTGGGTTCTCATCTCTAGAAAGTTAAGAATAAGTGAAATATTCTACTTCCCACAGTGGCGATAAAGGATTACAGCAAGCCAGCAAGGCGGATCTAAGTGACCTTAGTCATTTTTAGTTCTTAGCGCTGTCACGAAGCTGTGGGCTCCCAGCCTTTCCTGGCTCTCCACGTTATAGGAGGCTTTATTAGGTGCCTGCTGCACAGGGCGTAAAGGGAAGATCTTTTCATGCTTGGAAGTCTGAGTGTACTGGGCAGAAATTTCAGTTACCACGTGAAGGTGTCAACAAGGAGGGAAACTGAGGAAGCCAGAACTTCTGAGATGAGAGAAGCTTTTCAGGTATTTTAAAAGTAGCTTGTCACTTGGGTGAGTTCTTTTTCTACTCCTGTTTAATTCAATTTAATTTGACTCCTGTCAAAATTAAGGTACATGTAAAAGATGCACAAGACAATTGTACTTGTCTGAGAGAAAAAAATTATTGTTATTATTATTGCTGAATGCTGTGAAACTGTTAAAAATCTAGTTTATTCAGGACACAGAGTGGGGGAATTTGACTTTAATATTTTTTATTTTTCCTGCTGTAATTATTGTAGAAAATAGCTAATTAAATGATTTACCCAGTATTTATATTATATTTAATTTATTTGGCGGCATTAATCCTTAACCTGCCACTATAAATATACACACAGACACCGGATGGATCTTAACAAGCCTAGGCCTGGGTTGTGCAATCCTAGCCATCTAAGCTAGCTCATAACTCTATTACCCAAATATGACCCCATATTTACATATGTCCCTTTGGACTATTATTCTCCACATTAAGCTTAAGCCGATGTTGCAGACCATGTGGAAGGATCTTCTTTAATCTACCCCATGGCATGTCTTCCTTGTTTACTCCTGGCTTCTCTCTTCCCAAGATGCTCTCTGTCTATCTCTAAAAGCCCTGCTCACCTTAGTCCCACCTATCTCTGTCTTTGCCCAATCTCCAGGTGTCAGCATTTATTTATCCAATCAGAGTCAATTAAGTAACAGACAGCAAACAGGACCAATCAACATTTAGAATGCTTAACACCATCCCATCAAACTATTGTAGATGACAAAGAACAAATTATTTGAAGAGAGATTGACAATTTTTAGTAACTGTCTTTCAAAATATGGAAGTAAAAAATTCTTATTGTCTGATATTATTAAGATTGTTTGCTTTGGTTTATGACTCCACCATTATCACCCCCCTCTATCCTTCCCTCTGTTCTTCTTTCATTTATGTAAAAATCCAATTGGTTTTCATTAGCAATCCTAGAATCAGGTAACATCTATCTCTCTCAAGTAGAACAATGGGCTGGGTGGACCTGGTTGGCTCTCCAGGCAGAAAGGATTGAAAATAGAAACAATGCACAAAGAAGTAGACTTGCTTCAGATTGTATCAGTACAGTTCCCTTGTAAGGATCAAAGCTGAGGGGACTCTGTTACATAAAAACAAAGCAAACAAACAAAGAAATCATTTGATAGTACAGATGACTGCATTTTGGTTTGGTTTCTTTGGACCCAGTGTAAGAACTCAGAAAAAAAAAATCAATGATATTCTTCAAACATCGTTCAGAACCTGTCTCTGTACACACAGTGTCTGTTTCTGAGGGACGATCAAGCCATGAAATATCTTTACTCTCCTTTAGTTACATACAGATACTTTCCTGCTGTCAGTCCATCCCTACCTTTCTTAAGATTGTGATTACCATCTCTGGGGCTGTCATCCCTATGTATAGATCTGCTTTTCCACTATCTAAGGGCAGCTTTGTGCTCTGAATGCTAACCGAACAGGGGGTCTTTCTCTGAAAGATACTAACTCTAAAGACCTTTGAACATTCTGCTACTCCAGAAGCTTCCTAAAGTATGTATACACTTATATAGAAAAAGGTTTGGATTGTGTTATCCTACAATGGGGGAGCAACACCATTGACTATTAAGTGAAAAGCTGACTATCAGGTTTAAATTATATATTTTTGAGTTGTTAGTCAGTGATACCCTACAGACTTCTGAACATTACAGGCTATTGCCTTTGGTTTTGCTTACCCTCAAGGACCTGATAGTAAGACATTATCTTA
Organism: Lophiomys imhausi; assembly: GCA_907164525.1. NCBI lineage: Eukaryota > Metazoa > Chordata > Mammalia > Rodentia > Muridae > Lophiomys > Lophiomys imhausi. The sequence goes on along the minus strand of CAJQZJ010033498.1, from coordinate 3,182,498 downwards.
GTTACTTTTCTCTTGCTCTGATAAGGCACCACGACCATGGCAACTTATAGAAGAATAATTTTATTTGAGGCATATTGGTTTAAGAGTGTTGAAGAGTGCTGGAGTCCATGACTATTATGGGAGGGAGCAGACATGATGCTGGAGCAGTAGTGGAGAGCTCACATCAGAAAGAGACACATTGGGAATGGCTTAAGTCTGTTGAAACCTCAGAGCCTCCAATGACATAGCTCCTCCAACAAGGCAACACCTCCTAATCCTTCTCAAACAGTTCCACAAATTACGGGCCAAGTATTCAAAAGCATGAGCTTATGGGGAAACTCTCATTCAAGCCACCACAGACCCTATTTTTGAAGATGCCATATCCCTAAGTGGTAAGACACGAGAAATAAAAGGGATACCAACCTGGAAGATTCGTTCCTACTGGTTAGGCTTCATAGGGCTAGAAGGTTCTGGGAAGAAAAATCACCATCAATCTTCTCCAGCTGTAGACCCTGTGAGCTATGATAACAACTCATCTGGTAAGAGATGGTCACTGGCACAATAGAGGTATAAATATGGGCATAATCAATCACTTTCTGGTTGGATTTAAAACTCATTCTGTAAGAGGAACCCATGCCTGGCTCACTGGGAACATGAACAGGATCCCAAACCCCATGGATGCCTATGACATAGGTCCTGTCAGTGTACCTAGCACTATTATTCTGCTTAATGGACATAGTAATAAAGTGCCCCCCTATATTCTTAGAGTTATACCCTCAGATTAGTCATCTTTCAGTCCTCATCAAAGAAGCTTCTTTTTGCATTAGATAGTGATTAATACAGAGACCAAAAACTGGTCAACATGCAGACAGTTGGAAATGATTGAGTGTTCATCTATGAATGGGACATCTGAATCTTGCTCCCTCCCACAAAAGGCCCATGGATCACCATTGAAGGAGGTATGGGAAGAGTATCAGACCAGAGGAAGTGGATGCTTGTGGCAAATCAGTATTTTTGGGACATCACAGGGTAGTTGTTCACATGAATTTATGGTGGCTGGAACTGCATACATAGGACTTGTACAAGAGCAAGTAAGACAAAATCCTAGCATGGGTTGGGTGGTAGGGGCTCATGAGATCCCATCCCCTGAGTATGGTTGATGGCTATTGGGAGAGAGGTAGAGTGACATTTTTCATGGTTTTGGGCTCTGAGAGGCTACCCATATTCCTGTAGATAGTCCCACATGAATGTATACACAGGCAGCACTAAGTGGACTCAGAGGATATTAAACGAGAGAGAGAGAGAGAGAGAGAGAGAGAGAGAGAGAGAGAATATGAAATTGAAGTTGTGTGGGTAGAGGAGAAATTGGAGGGGGATGGGGGTTGGCTCTAAACACACTATATACATGTATGAATATTAAATAACACATTTAATTAAAGAAAAAGTCTTCCCTAAATATTTATTTTTGCATCACTTCTGAAGGACAGTATGTTATAAACTTTGTGTGAGGTGCTAGACAGCAGAGTAACCCAAACATAGGCCATCTCCTGCCACTTTGGACTAGGGGCTCTTGAGGCAAGCAGTCTACCTCTTTCTGCAAAATGTAAGTGGATCTGCCTTATGTCTTCTCTATAATTTCATCCAAGGTTAGGTACTGAAGCAGTAGTAAGTGGGCAGAATCCTCACCAAGGAATGTGGTCATCGTGATGCTAAGCTAATTGCAAGTCAGTGCTGAGAGACCCTTGTGCTGTAGATGTTGCTGTCTGATGGTCAGGGGTATATAAAAAAAAAATTGTATTTTTCTACCCTAAGCTTTTGTTTTCTATTCAAGAGACTGAAAACAGTCTAGAAACAAAAGTTACTAATGGGATCAGCTGACTTCTGTGGTAATCTCTTCATGTAAGTTGACTTCAGGGGGCGCCTAGCAAAGCTGTTTCTGGTGATCTAGCTACATCATAAGTAAGGATTAGCCTATGGTTAAAGCCAAAGCAAGCAGGAGAGCAAAAACAGCTCAGGACTCCTGGGAATATACCATCTTTAATACTCACCCATGTTTTACAAGCAAGTAACAACATTGCTTCTCATTAAGGGCTTAACTTGTAACAGGCACATTCATGGATTCACTTAACAAATATCAAGCAAGGGCCAACTATGAACAAGGCCCTGTTCTGGGCTCTGGAGACACAACTACAAACAGCAGAAAGATAACGTTCCTTCCCTCAGGAAGCTTGCATTTATTTGAGATAGGGAAAGGAATAAACAAAGAATATGCTATTGTCTTAGGCAGGGATAAAGGCTGTGGAGGAGATTATTTTGCAGTTTGCAAAGCAAAGCTGATATCATCAGCACCCCATCTGCATCAGCCATGGAGTTCAAAATTGCCTTGCTACCATGCTATTTGTGTTTATAGACTGAAATACTAGCTTTAGAGGCATTAAATCGCACTCCTCACACCCTCCGGACCCTATAGATTGCCTAGCCAGGGCCAAAGGCCACACCTTCTGTTTCTAAGCAAAGCTTCCTTTCTGAAGTAGTAGTTGTCACATTAATACTGGGACTTTGGAGCCAAGCTTTGTGAAGAGCTATGATTGTGTCTTATTTCTCTTTTTCCCTTTTTCCTCCATAAAAAACATTTCTAGAGTTGTAGATTTCTATCTGGCTAGAGAGGGCTAGGGGGAATGTTCCTGGCCATGTGTATTGACTTGGCAATTTTTTTTTTTTTTGTCTTCAGTTTGGTGAGTCTGGACAGTCTGAAAGCTCATTGTGATTCGCAGAAGACATATACTTAAAAAAATCATATCCATGAGCTTTCCTTAAGTGAAGGAAATTAATTCCTTATATAGTTCCCTCCTTGTTTCATATCCTTCACATTAATTTGTTTTCTCAATTTCCTCTAGTCATGTAAATTTTAAAACCAGGTCTTCTGGCTTTTCTGCACAGCATTTTGGGTGAGACTCAAAAGCTGACCACTCTGAAGTTGTTCGCGACATGGGAAAGTGGAGGATTCTTGGAGAAAGTCCGAGTTGACAACCATTTCTGCTGTTTTTCAGCAGTGTCCTAAAGAAGATAGCTTTTCAAAAACCTAGAGAACCAGTCTGAAAGAGTTAACACACAGAGTTAATACCAGAAGTGCTGGAGGTCCCTATCCTATTTAGTACCTCCCCTTTTCTATTTGCCACAGGGTGGACCAATCCCTAGCTAAACAGTTTTCCATAGGCTTTACACCAGGGTGAGTGTGTCACCTGCACTGCTGACATGAAGGACGCTAACAACGACTGCAGGTAGAGCTCAGTTCTTGCAGTTAATGGATTGGATATTTAAATAATCTTTAAAAAAACAAAAATAATAATTGTTAAAAGACACAAAGTCAATTTTTGTTTATTGTAGGTATGACTAATGTTTTAACATGCTCTGTTTTCAGACATGTTTCTTTTTCCCTATAAAAATAGGATCCTAGATTTTATATGGACACATAACATCATTTCTATTTATGGTATGAATGCAGGAGGGAGACCTGGGAGGAGGAGACTAGTGGGAGGCACAAGGGAAAGGGGATGGATGAATAGGGAGAATGAATACAACCAAAGTATTTAGTTTGTTTAAAAGACATTGTCTTTATGAAATCCATTACTATGTGCAACTAAAAAACACCAATAAAATACAAGTTAAGAACATTGAAAAAAATCCTACCTAACAGACTTCATTTCTTTCTTCTTCAGAAGGTATACTAGGACGAATTACATATCATGACATAATAATTGATAGTATTATTTGTCTACCAGGATGGATCCATTTAAATTACCTCCAACCTTCTATTGACAAGGCTGGAAAGAACACCCCTACAGGAAGACTCCTAGCATATATGTAATTATTTCTTGAAACTGACTCACAAATGTTAAACTCTTTGGACACATAGCATTTTAAGGTGTTTGTTTGTCTTCTCATATTGTTCTCAGAATCCTGAATTTCTCCTAATTAGATATGGCTGACTAGCCCATTGCAAAGATCTTCTCTGTTCCCTGGCTCTGAGACTCATTGCATGTGTGGGACTCTGAGCCAGCCAATTACCATGCCTTGATGTTCGCTTTCTTCGATATAGCTCTGTGTACTCGAGATACTAGGCAAATAATTAAGCACCATCTTCTTTAAGTGTACAACAAATTCTATGTCCACGATACTCATCTCTCCTTGATAGATTAAAGAATTAAAAAACCAAGCTGTCTGCTTTAGGACACTGGTCCAACCTCCTTGCCACCTCATTTCCTATCTCTGAACCACTCACTAGTTTTCCTAGTGTCATTCTGTGCATAGGCAGTCTGACTCTTTCCTAAGGTACAAGACCAGTTAGAATATTAAATCCCTTTGGATTCAGAGATAGAACTGATAATGGGCATGTGACTCCAGGCTTTTGGAAAACCATGCTTCTGGATTTTTGCTGGGACTGGAGGTGTGCCGCTGCATACTGGTCTGCAAGAGAAAATTGTTAACTTTCTAATTTTGTAAACAATTTATTACATGCAGCCATTACTTGAAACCGAACTTTTAAATTATTTTTTAACACTTATTTATTTACTAA
>CAJQZJ010033498.1:3105189-3122943 GCA_907164525.1 Lophiomys imhausi | reverse complement strand
AATCATTCTTCCAAATGGGATTTTAGAGACTGTTAATGACAAAAAAAAAATCAATCTCACTAGAATTGTGACTGAAATTATATTAAAATGACTCATTATTTTCAGACAAACCATGTGCCTATTGACTTTGGTTGTTCTTGAAGATAATTTCTATTGCTTATTAGAATAATTAAAGTTATAGAATACAAGGTATATCTTACAAATTCAAAGCAAAGTTGATATAAAGAAAAACAAAGAAGTCAATACCAGGAGATGACTAAGGATTATAACACTGAGTAATTCCCTTCCTACTTAAAATTAAACCCATGAATGAAATTGAAATAAATATATTAAAATGTTATAACTTTAGACAATTAAACTCTTATTTTTAATTGCATGCATATAAAAAGTGTCATTTTCACAATTTTTTTCATTTTATTTATGAATCTTATTTTCAATCAATGGAAATTTTTGTTCATTTAAAAAGTATTCTTTTTTTTAATAATTTATTTTTTATTTCTTCAAGTTACATCTCAATCACAATCCCCTCCCTACTCCCCCCTCCAGTCCCACCCTTCCACCCTCCTCCCCCTCAGCCCCACCATCCTCTTCCCTTCTTTTTTTTTTTTTTTTTTTTAGTTTAAGGTATTTATTTTTCCCCCCAACAGCTCTCCCTTTCAGTCCAAATAATGGTTCTTTTTCTTATAACTATAAATACAATACAAAACAACAGAAATAAATAGGCCACGATTATAAGAGTTATATGGCTTAGCATACATTACCAATGTCCAGTCCATATGTATTTGGCACCTGACTTTAACATTCTACTATCTAACCATCTCCATGAGTTTAAAGTCCTATATCTAACTCAGCTTTCATACTAACTTGCCTCATAATTTTAAAAATATCTTCTTAGATCCAGAACACCCTCTTGATTCCTAGACAACTCAAAATTTAACTATGAGACTCTAGCTATCTATTCTTCAACCACCTCAGAGACCTGAGAGGGATAAATATATCTGATTATATAGGAAGTGCAGGGCCTGCAGCTTCCAAAACTAAAAAATGACATACCAGTGGCTGCCTGGACAGTTCCCATTTTCTCTCCATACATTACAGCATCAATCTTCAGCCATTTGGCCCCATTTCTCTGACAGACATTGGTTGTAGAGCAGGAATTATGAAGGACTTACCTACCCTGTCTTGGCAGAGCTAGGCTGTCGACTTACCTGCTTCCAAGTTTTGTCCTTTTTGGACAGAAGTCTGTCTACAGTTGAAGCAAGTGGTTTTTCTTGCCAAGAGAATGGCTTACCACCAATTTAATCATCTCCCACTGGAGATTCTTCGATGCTCATCTTCTACTTGGAGTAATATAGGGGGTGCTGTCAGGAGCTGACATGTCTCGATATCAAAAAATCTTAAGTTAAGAAAACATCTTTGAATGCCATATTCTGCAGATCTCTTGAGGTTTTTTGAAGATGCCCTATCTATCTCCTATATTTAGATAAGCAAATATTGCTTGTCTCTTAGCAACTTGATTTCTGAGTAGCTTAGAAAATAACTGTGATAGACTGTCATAGTAACTAACAAAATGACACGTTTTCATGACTATTAGTTTCCGGAGAAACTACACTTTTGATGAGGAAAAGGGTGTATTTATATTTTTTAAAGTACAATGCCTTTTAAAAAACAGATTGACCAATGGAATCAAATTGAAGACCTAGAAATAATCCCAAACACCTATGGAACTTGATATTTAGTAAAGATGCCAAAGCCATACAATGGAAAAAAGAGAGTATCTTCAACAAATGGTGCTAGTCTAACTGGATGTCAACATGTAGAAGAATTCAAATAGATCTATATTTATCATCCTGCACAAAAGTCAAATCCAAGTGGGTCAAAGACCTCAACATAAAACTGGATGCACTAAATCTAATAGAAGAGAAAGTGGGGAAAAGCTTTGAACTCATTGGCACAGGAGGCAACTTCCTGAACAGAACACCAATAGCTCAGGCACTAAGGCCAACAATTAATAAATGGGACCTCATGAAACTGAAAAGCTTCTGTAAGGTCAAGGGCACAATAGGACAAAATGGCAGCCCAAAGATTGAGAAAAGATCTTCAATAACTCCACATCTGACAGAGGGCTAATATCCAAAATATATAAAGAACTCAGAAAATTAATCACCAACAAACCAAATAATCCAATAAAAAATGGAGTACAGAGCTAAACTGAGAATTTACTACAGAGGAAACTCTAATGGCAGAGAAACACTTAAACAAATGGTCAATATCATTAGTCATAAGGGAAATGCAAATCAAAACGATTGTGAGATTCCATCTTACACCTGTCAGAATGGCTAAGATCAAAAGCTCAAATGACAGCTCGTGCTTGTGAGTATGTGGAAAAAGGGGAACACTCCTCCATTGCTGGTGGGAGTGAAAACTTGTACAGCCACTTTGGAAATCAGTCTTGTACTTTCGAAGAAAATTGGTAATAGTTAAACCCCAAGATCCAGCTATACTGCTCCTGGGCATATACCCCAAATATGCATCATCAAACCACAAGGACATTGGCTCAGCTATGTTCATAGCAGCTTTATTCATAATAGTCAGAAACTGGAAAGAACCCAGATGTACCTCAATGGAGGAATGGATAAAGAAATTGTGGTACATCTACATAATGGAATACTACTGTGCTATCAGAAACAAGGATATCATGACATTTGCAGGCAAATAGATGGAACCCGAAAGTATCATCCTGAGTGAGGTAACAAAGACCCAAAAAGACACACATGATATTTACTCACTCATAAGCAGATATTAGCCAATACATACCGGATAACCATGCTACAATCCAGAGACCCAAAGAAACTAAGTAACAAGGAGGGCTCAAGGAATGATGCTTGAATCCCTCTAAGTAGGGGAAATAAAATAGACATTGGAAGTTAATGGAGAGTGGGAACTGGACAGGAACCCAACATTACTGCCATCTGAGAAGCATTATCCAGCAGATAATGGAAACAGATACAGAGATCCACAACCAAACATTAGGCGAAAACCAGGGAGTCTTGAGGAAGAGTTGGGGGAAGGTTTGAGGAAGCTGGAGGGATCAAGGACGCCACAAGAAGACCCACATAGCCAATTAACTTGGACAAAAGGGGGCTTATAGAGGCCCCACTACACGTATGAACCTGATGAGCGGCTTGGTCCCTAACAATTGGAATGGGGTCTGTCTCTGACTGTTGCCTCCCTGTTGATCCCAATTTCCTAGCAGAGCTGCCTTGTCCTGCCTCAGTGGAAGAGGAAGCACTTAATCATGAAGTGATTTGATTTGCCAGAGTGGATTGGTACTGGGTAGGTGGGTAGGCTATGACAGAAGTGGATGGGAGGGTGGGACTGAGAGGAGGGAAGGGAGGGGGATGTCGATTGAAATGTAATATTAACAAATAAATAAATTTAATATTAAAAAGTACAATGCCTTTTGTTATGTTATCATTGAGAGAACACCAGAAGATGATCTCAACACAGTAGCACATTGTATTAACATACAGGTGATCTTCCAGGGCTAGCACATAGTGGCCTGGCGGGACTGACACCAGTCTTTGTATTCCATAGAACAACTGGGAACACACAAAAGACTCCCTGCTCCAATTGTCACTCTGAAGATTTTGTCACCTCAGGAATGGGGGACATCTTACAGTTATCCAGACCAATTAAGAAGTCAGTCTGGAGTTACTTTTTCTCTTGTACCTCCAATTACTTTGAACAACTGGGGGCTTAGCTGTTGATGAAGATGGTGGATGGACACCCACGGCTTCTCTGCTTGTTCTCAGTGAGTGGAAGCCAAACCTTTTGGTGGCTTACTGAATGTGTATTCTCTTATCCTTTTGATAAGACATAATCCAGATGCTGGATAATCCTCTTATCCATATGATCTTGTACCTGTCCTCTCTCCTCCTCCAAACTGGAAACCACTTACTCTCCTAATTCAGGTCATACTTATTTTTAACACTTTAATCACCATGCATATTCATTTAAAAAAAATCTGAAAGCAATGTTGCCCTGTATTGCAAATAAAGGCTGAAAGTAGGGCCAAAGCCTCAATTCTAGCACTTGTGTGTATGTGCCTGCACACACACACACACACACACACACACACACACACACACACACACACTGCTTAACAAGTATGTCTGAATTTTGCAAGAAAGAAGGATATGTTTAAAAAGGTCAAAAATTGATTTCATAGGCAAGAACTACAGATGTCTTTTTATTCCACTTAAAGTGGGTTTTTTTTTCTCCAGCTTTTCCAAGTTCCTCAAATAATCACATATCATTTCAGTGATGCTTTGGTTTGAACACAAAACTCCTCCCCACAACCCCATAGCTCATGTGTCTTTTGCTGATGGCCCTGTTTTGGGAGGAGTGGGAACTTCGTGGGGTACTAGCAGGTAGAAGTAGGAAGCCGGGAAGCATGGCTGAGGGATCTATATTTTTCCCTGATTTCTTCCCATCTTTCCTGCTGCTTTATGGCTGTCTTATGAGTGGCTCTGCTCCAGCACATGTTTCCTCTGTGAGGAGTCACTTAACCCTTGGCCCAGACACAATGGAGCCAGTGACAAAGGACTGAGACCTCTGAAACCACCAGGCAAAACACACTTTCTTCTTTAATTTTTCTCAGGTATTTTTTAACAGTGAGCTGTACTAATTTTACTATATGGTACTAGCTACCACAACAAATTATAACAAAGTTAATAACAGCACAAAATTTATTGTTTTGTGATACTATAGGAGTCCCTTAGGGGGAAAACCAAGGTATCAAGAGGATTATATTTTGTTCTAGAAGCTTTCAGGGAAGGGAACACATTTCTTCATTGATTTCAGATTTTAGCTTGTGATCCTTTTCAAAAATAGTAATGTCATAACTCTGTCCATTTTTCTGTTACCTCCTACTGGTCTGCTTCAATTAGAAATGAATCTTTGCTTTAGGGATTCTCATGATTAGGTTGGATTTACCTAAATAATTCCAGATAATCTTCCCTTCTTTTCACTGTATCTGCCAAGTCCCCTTTGCCAGGTGCAATAACATACATTCATTCCAGGAACATGACAACGTTTGTGGGGCAGAATTCTGTGGTCAGGAAAAGAAAACATTTCATAAATATTCACTGAATCCTTAGAGAAATCATAACATCTTTTCCAATAGACACAGTGCCATGCATGAAGCCAAGCTTCTAGGCCTGCTACCAGAGGCTAGATGACCTACAGTGAGAGGGTCTTCTCTTTTTCAGACCCTACTGTGTGAGACCAAAGAGTCTATCTCACACAATACCAGGAAAACACTGCTCTGGCTAACTATGTTCAGGGTTTCTAAGTAGATGCCAGGAACATAAGCCTTCTTGTCTCCTTACCTGTTTCATCCCATTATTTCCTCCCTATCATTATGATTGCATTTTCTGACTCCTCATAGGTTTGGGAAGAGCAAGTGGAGACTCTTTTGCTAACTCATGGTTTTTAAACATGAAGTATCCTTCAAAGAGGACAAAGGTCAGGACTGAGGGACAGCTGAGGACTGTGGTGAGCTTGGAGAAGGAACTAGGGGTCTCTTCTTGGTTCAACCTCTGGGAATCTCTAGGTCTGCTTAGAGCTTTCCCAGGGGTCCAGATAGTGACTCATCTGTCATTAGCTGCTCTCACTAGGGTCCATGCAGGCTGCAAGGTCTACTTGTTCACACTGCAAGGTGAAAGCTCTTCCAGGGTTTTCTGAGACCATTCATTTTCAGCAACTGGGGGAGAAAAAAAGAAGCAGAAAAAGCCACATCCCTTTCACCTTTTCATTTCATACTTGTATTCGCCTTGTATTATGTACGGATTACACAGGGGTAAGTAAAGAGAAATTATAAAGAAAGCAAAGTGAGGCAGGAAGAAGGGGGAGCAGCCAGGCAGCATCCAGGAGTTAGGGGAGAAGATCTACTGAGCTCTGTGGATCCTTATGCATGCATCCCAACTACCGAGCAAGGTTGAGTCTGGCAATGTCTTCAGCAAATCCTACCGGCGTGCGCCACCACAACCGGCTGAGTCTGGCAATGTCTAAGGCACAACGCACGTCCTGTTTGTTCAAGTTCTGAGCTTGCCGTGTGGTCAATTGAGTAAGTGTCTGGAGGAGGTTCTTCCGAGACAAGCCTCCAGCTCCTCTCCTTTTGGTAGTTAAGGAATTTATTGTTCCTGCCTGGGATGGGGTGCTCAATTCCAATGAAGACGAAGGTAATATAAGCAGCTGATGATATTGAGTGATTAGCATGGTTGAGATACAGGCTAGATGCCTACATGCCATCCAATGTGATAAGAATTATTCAATCATGATTAACTGCCAATGATTTAAAAACAACACTGAAATGGTTACCCTAACTATAGAGAAGTTCATTTGGGTCTGGTTAATTACACTGTGTGATTTTTTTTTTTGCAAGTTTTTTTTCCTTTAAATAAATAGTTTCAAAACTGAAAAATGCATAAAGCTACATGCTAAGTTATTTCAGTGTGTATGTCACTAAACATTATTGAGAATGAAGTACACGGAACAAACTAGAATCACAAAAAAAGCCTTAGCATGTGTTTGTGTTCTAATCCTCACACTCCAATTTCTACATTACAGTCCAGTGTTCTTTCCCTGCTTAACACAGCCAGCCTCACTCATTCAGATGTTAAAAATCTGCAGTGCCCCAGAATGTGCCCGAATTTGGAGATAAGCCCCATTAACTGACAGTTAAGATGAAATAAGGTCATTCCAGTAGGCCCCCATCCAACATGACAGCTACCCTTCACAGGAGAGGGGATTTGAACAAAGATACATGCAAGGACTGAAGATACAGGAGAAGGAAGGTTGGTTATCTTCAAGCCATTGAGAGAGGCTTCAAGGAGCCAAGTCTGCTAGTACTTTGATCTTGGCCACTTATCCTCCAGTGTTGTCAGAAAATAAATTTTCATTGTTTCAACCACTGAGACTGCTATGTTTGTCAGGGTGGCCTTTTTCTGTCCCAGAAATCTAAAATAAAAATATTTGCATTTTTTTAAAATCTGAAAGTCTTTGATTATGGGTTCAATGCCACCCATCCTACTTTCACGGAGCCATTTCCACTGGATTTAGCTGAGATCATGTTCTTGTTCTGCTATACAGGCTGGAGATGGAGAGACCCCCCACAGGCTAAAGGCTTGGTTTCCAGAGTGACATCACTGGGAAGTCTTTAGGTCATTGGTGCAGGGCTCTTAAAGGGCTTTATGGAACTCTAATGTCTTCCTCTTTTCTGTTTGCTTTCTGACCAAGGGTTAAGTATGTTTGTCTCTATGAGCCCATGTAAAATGTTCTGCCTCTACATGGGCACCAAAGCAATGGGGCTAGGTGACCATGGACTGGAGACTCCAAAACCATGAGCCAAAGAAACTTGTTTTCTCTCTAAGTTGATTGTCTCAGGAATTTCACGGCAGCAATGGAAAGCTGGTTGGTATACACAGCCAAACTTTAACTCACTAGGGTTAGATCTGTTTCCTCCATTAGCACCTGATATTATTTACTTGTGTGTTTACTTTATGCTCATTGATTTTGTTTCTTACAATAGCTTCCAGTTTCTTTTCACTAAATAATCTTTGACAAAGGGAAAGGTTCTGGTCTCTCTGCAGCCGTTGTGCAAGACTCGTGAGATTTTGTTATCTGCCAAAGACCATCAACAGATTATTCTCAAATATTTCTTAACCTTGTTTTTATTCACTGGCTCTTAGTTCCGGGTTGTTTGTAGGAAGCTGGGTTCTTTAACAAGCTAGACAAACGTTGACTGTTGTTTTTCCTGTGAACAGTAGTGGCAGTGGCTAGTACTTTCCCTTGGTTTCTGTGTTGTCTTTAAGGAAGCAGTGTTGTGAACATCAAAGCATCTGCTGTGGAGTATTAGACCTTGTCTGGGAGGAAAAGATATTCTCTGCTTGAAATCAGAATTGAAAATAGGTTTCCCTACTGGGCAAATGTACAGATGCATGATTTCTCTTGTTCATCCATTGCAACAGTGTTACCCCAGTGGCTGTCATTCAGGGACATCATTATTGGAAAATATTTTTTCCATGTGGTGAGGGTCACATAGCCACACATGAATAGTAGAATATTAGAAATGTCAAATGCTTTTGCTAGGCAATGAAACCCTTCTGTATTTATTAGCCAGACTAGCTAATATAGCTTCCTATAGGAATTACATATTTGAAGAAAAACAACCCTTTATAACTTTGATCGTGATTCGAGTGAGCCATGCTCCGAGGGCTGCAAGTGAGATAAAGGTGGTGAGAATCCATTTTATTCCTGAGAGTAGAAGTGGAGTGAATGGAAAAAGAATAACATAGCTTGCTAATGTTTCGAGGAAGATCTTGTTAGAAAATAATACAATTTCATAAAAATCCCAGTGGTGCTTTACTTCAGGTAATTTCATAGCCTCCTGGCAGAATCCCAGGAGCTCTATGTGACTGGCCACTTTCACATTTATTTGTGTCATGTGCTCTTTCAATTCCTAAAATGCAGTAGGAAATATAAAAATCTGCAACTTACTTTTGTTGTTGTTTAAAGGAAACTGAAGGAAAAGTACAGGACAGAGTGTGGACTATACTAATGGAGGCACAAAATATGACACACACTGAGGTCAGAGCCCAGAGAAGGCATCTGCTTGCTAGAAGCCTCCTGGGATCCTGGGTGCTTTAAAACCCATGGAACAAGCCCTGGGCTCATCTCACTGACTGCAGCTCCAGACTGACAGCTATCATTCTCCCTCAGCAGAAAACAAGGTTCTTCCTATTTTGGGTTGTAAGCAGCTGAGGTAGTTTAGTGAGCACCAGAGAAGCAAGTCAGTGTGAGCCACTCCACTGTTACGGCATAGACTCAAACCCCGGTTTCCGACCGGGGTCTAACGGCGACATTTAACATGGAGGTACTGATTAAAGTAAAACCACCCTGTTTCAAGAGGTTTATTCATTTTTTTTATTAAAAAAAAAAAGGCCTATTAGTGACTGAATGAGTTTATAGTTCTGAGTAACTGTGTGTATGATCCACAGTAAATAACCTGAACGGCCGTTCTAAATGCGTTCTTTATATTCAGCCTCTCAAAGCTTGTAATTACATTTGAGGCGGGACATGTGATGCCAGAAGATATAATGCTGTTTAGTCCCAAATGCAACTTGAATTCAGCAAGGCAGTCCAGCATGACCAGCAGAACGCACGAGAAAATCTTTCCCATTAATCATCTCTTAAAGTGGAAGCGGAGAAAGCTTTACCTTAGAAACAAATAGATTTTTACCATTTTCATTAGTCCTGGGCTTTCAAAACGCATGCCGAAGAGCTGTGTCTTCTGTAGCTATTGGGCGTTTCCATCTTCCATTTTCTGTCTTGCCTGGTTATATCAGAAAATTATAGGCATAAGTACTATCACAGCATTTTAGTTTGAAAAAGTGGAAGTCTGAGAAGAAGGTTAAGAAGTTAATAAGAAGAAGAAAAAGAAAATGGCCCCGCTATTCAATAGATATGAGCTAAAATGGGCTCCTCTGAGAATGTCCCCCCATGTTCAGTGGTGAAAGCATGGCCCAAGAGCAGACACACAGGCCCCCAAACCCAGACATCTGAGTGTGCAAATCTCTGAATGCATATACTATCTCTCAATATGTTCATATTGGCAAAAGAATGGCAAATTTGAAATAGTAACATCTCTAAATAGATCATCTCAAATCTAATAGTTTTGCCAGTTTCAACACTTAATTTTCTCACACTTTCCAACTTTCATTCCTTACTTCAACCGACTGGTTGATCCTTATAGAGTTGTACAGCTAATGTGGAGCTCTTGGGGACCCAAAGCCCCGCGTTCACCAGGAATATAGATCCAATTCTCCTGACATCATTGTTGTCTACCTTCAGGTCTTGTAGTTTAGAATTAGGATTTCTTTCTGGTCTTGGATCTCGGGATGGTGAAATGAGCCAGCTCCTTCAAGCCTAGGACATTGATCTGTGGGAACTGCAGCTAGGGAGTCAAGTGAAAGACAAAGAATGTAGTAGGTCATCACTGCCACCCACGCTCCTCAAATAGAATGTGGCTACACACCATTATCCAGATACACACCTCATTTCCTGTCTTTTTGAAATTTAAATTAAATTTAGCTTTTGTAATTTGTATCTAGGAACTGTATATGATAATGAGATGCCATGTGATGATTTGACTCACATATTTTGGGATAACATTTAAGTCAAGCCAAACATACCCACCTCTTACAATATTATTTCTTTCTGGTTAAAAATCATACAAATCTGGTTGTGTGTGTGTGTGTGTGTGTGTGTGTGTTTTGTATGCACAGCACACCGCTGATATGTGTAGCCACCTTGCCATGTAATTGCACATGGGAGCTTCCCAATCCACTACTTTTGGTGTTTGTTCAGACCCTTTCCTGTATTTTCCCCATCTTAACCATGCACATTAAGACCTACCCCAAATAACTTTTCCCTTCATTAATGAGCCCTTGATGTATCTTCTTCATCCCCTTCTGAAACGATTTCTCTTGTTTCCATTTGTTTGTGCTTTTCCTTTGGTACACATTTGGATGTGGACTGATTCCCCGCTACACTGTAAGCTCTTTGAAAGAAGCATCATTATTTATCTAGAGTTTATTTCACAGCCTTTCAAGCAGAATTTCCCCCAATACACACTGCTGACAAGCAGGAGGGGACTGGATACCATTCTACCCATCTGGAATACTGATTTTGTCTCTCCCCACCAACAGTGGAAAACAGTGGCTGAGCACAGCAAGGGTACACCTTCAGTCCAAGAGTCCTGAATACAGTGAAAGGACTGGAGGCTGGGATTTGGCTCCTATTTTAAACTTGTGGCACTAACTTTCCCAGTGGCAGTTTGGGAAGTCACCAACACAGACATGATGTCACTTGGAGCCAGGAGACCAGGCATGACTGTGGGAAAGCGAGCCTGTGTTCAGGAGGAAATAATCCCAAAGAAGAGAATGGAGGTCTAGAAAATTGCCACCATGAATGCTTTTTTTGTGGTCTAATTTTCCCCAAGGTTGCTCTGGTATGAAAGTCCTTCTTTAAGGAGATAACATAGAAAGAAATAAGTGGCGGCGAGAGGAAAAAAAAAAAAGAGTTCACTCTTGCAATGGCCTTGTATGTTCCTGGGCTGTTTCAATGTAATGTTTATCTAATAAATAGCATTTTGGTGTTAAACAGTAGAGCTGTGTGCACTCCTGTGCCAGAGCTGGACCTCCTTTGGGTCCTGCCACGCTCTTACTGCTGAAAAAAGTTCTGTTTTAATCAAAAGAGACACTATGTGGCTGCAGCCGTCCCTCCAACGCCTGCTTAGCATTTCCATGCTTCTGGGTAGTACAGAAGTCTTAGAATTATGAATTCTTGTGTGTGTTCACGCATGTACAAAAATGTAATTTCCGTAAGGACTGACAGTGAGAAGTGCCCACATGATACTTTATCGAGGTGTGATTCTGTCTGTCTATGCACTGACTTTGATGTCTGAATTAAATTGTATAAGAGAAACTGGGATCTGTGACATGTATTTGTGTTATCTGTGTAGTAACTAATTGGATGTTTTGATGTCACTGCTAAAAAAAGAAGGGGGAAAAGATAAATACGTATGGTTACAGAGTTTAGGAAAGGATCTAGCCCCAGAACACAGGAAAGAAAGCCTTCATGCCATTACCTTAAACAGCCAGAGAGCTAAGATAGCATCTGTGTTGCTGCTATTCAGAGAGCTGGGCTCTGAGCATTATTCCTCTCTAGCCTCAGAGAGAGAGGTGACCTGAGAAAAAAACAAGGTGGACTTTCAACAAGGTGGAGGGATGAGATAAGAGAGGGCAGATTGAGAGAGAGTTTGTTAAAGAGGAGTGAGATGCACTCCATTCAAAGCTATCTTGATGAGAGAGAGAGAGAGAAATCTATGTTACTCCCTGCTTCTGTGATCTGCCCCTGTAAGCTCAGAAGGCAATGTTCACAGGGCACGAAGGCGGCCATCTGCTCTGACAAGGGATATGGGTTTGGCTCATTGTCTGGGGAGTTTGGGGCTGCAGAATGGGAAGGGTCTGAGTTTCTGAACCAAAGCCCTGCATATTCTTTCATCTCCACTCCAACCTCCACATTTAAAAGAGTCAAAGCACCTCCTGGGAGGGTGGGGATAAGAGCCAAGAAGAGGCAGAAGGCCCACAGAATGACTCCAGCATTCAAGCTCCCTCTCTGGCTGCTTGGTGTAGAATTGAGGGGGAGTCCTGGAAAAGTTTCGCTCCCAGCACTTCAAATGTTAGCTACGTTCCAGCTAGCATGTCATTTCTATTAATAAACAGCACCATTGACATCTGGCATAAGGAGTTAAACAAGCGAAAGTGACAAGGAAGGGAGACTGTGGGAATCAGTGAAAGTCAGAGAAGTCATGACCACAGGTGAGATCATTCCCCGAGAAGGGGCATAGTAGCCATTGAGACATCCTAGGAATTTTAACATTTATGTAGATGTGTGTGATCACCGTGTCAGGATACACAGTCATTCCATTGTTCTCTGGGTCACTCAGCTCTCCTATATAATAATATCATATGATTATCATGTAAATAGAATCACACAGGATGCTATTTTATCATCCTGGCTCCTTTTGTCCAGCATGATATCTTTGCGATACAGCCACAGTATGTCAGTGATTTGCTCCTTTTTTAGTGCTAAATAGTATTCCATACACCAGGCAACTATCTTGCCCACTGAACAATCTTTGAATTGTCTGCTTTGGTGGTTATGAAAAGAGTTGTGTACATTTCTGTAAAAGTGTAACGGGACTTTGGCTTCTTTATGGGTTCTTCTTTCTTCTATCCTTCTCCACCCTTTCAACCCCCTAACACTAGGTAGGAAAGAAAAAAAGGATAGAGGGAAAAGACGGCAACATTATCGTTAGGCTACTTCCTGTTGAGTAGGGGCATTGAGTTCCTTGAGGTAATTTGATCTTCACTGTCAGGATATCTAGTTCTTTCTTGTTGTTTCTTCTTTGTGCACAATTACTTAACAAACTACAATTTCAACAACAATCAACAGCAACCAATGACCCACCACCACCACCAACCAACAACAAAACCTCTCCGGGCCCCAGCATTTATATACCCTCTGAAGAGTCATCAGAATTCCAAACTTTGTACAATAGAAGAAACTATCTGTAGCTGGCAAAATCATGCCCTGCTAGAGAATGAGGCAAATCATAGTCGGCTGAGGTGGACAAATCTGAAGCAGTCCCGTATCCCACACCTGGGATTAAAATGAAAACATATTCCCATTATGTTTCTGTGTTTTACAAAGAAATCAAAACTCTCACTATATATAAGTTTTATTGTTTATTTTGAGACAGATGGCTGGCCTAGTGTCCAACATGGCTGTTGGTGGCTGATTGCTTAGTAGACCCAGTAGCTCAAAAAATAAAAACAATTAAAAGAGACGGTCAAACCATTCTCCATTGCTCTTGAACAAACAATACTATGAAATTGGACTTTCTCGACTTTCCGAGCTCATTAACCTTCAAGAAAAGGGGAAGTTTTTTTTTTCAAGAAACAGTATGGGACATTTTATTCCTGCTGAACCCATCCTGGAGTATACAAGCCCTGCATAGGTGGCTGACTTAGTGCTGAGTCAGGTGTGTGTGCTGGTGAAGTGGAGAGGTGTCCAAACAGTGACTGCAGACCAGGCAAGGTTGATGAGCTACTGGGGAGCAAAGGGGAACTTCCTGCCTAAGCTCAGAGGAAGAACACAGGTCTGTGGTTCCATTCAGAAGACAACATGGCATTGGACACTGGCATGGTCCATGTTTCAGACCACATGATGTTAGACATCGGTATACTGAATATGCAACAGACAACATTGCATTGGACACTGGTACCCTAAGCATTCACTAGAAGCAACACTCAGATGTTGCTTCTGAAAGGTATCCTGGAGAGGAATGTGACCTAGCGTTTCTCTTCCTTACCTTTCCCTCCGATGGATCTGAGTGCCTAAAACACTCAGCCTGGAGCTGCTTGTAATTCTGCTAGCATCAAATGGGCCCTTTAATGGAATCCACCAGCACTTGCACACAGCAAGAGGTTAAACAGATTTCAGACACTTTATCCTAATCACAGAGAACAGCATATTTTGTTGGTATTTTAGCACATCCCACTGTGTTAAACCCAGTGATATGAATCAGACTGTTCTCAAGGCTATGCACACATTTCAGGTAACTCTGCTAACATTTTAAAAGTCTACCTGTGTCATTTAATTTCTCTTAAAGCACAGCTTTAAATCTCTTCTAACACAACTGCAAAGTCTAAGAACTGATATGTATGTAAAGAATGTAACCAGTGAGGGTTTGTTTCAGACAAACCCATAATTATGAGGGGAACCGTGGCAGAAGATACGCTACCCTTTGAGAGGCTGGGGTTCTGGTTTGTGTTGATGTCCACCCAGAGCTTCATTTCTCAGACACTGGAAAATGGGGAGTGGAGTCTTCTGAGGATAAGGATTCCCTTGTGGCTTTTGGGTATTGACAGAATAGTATCTTTCAGGGTAATTAGTCCTTCAGCTATTGCCCCGTCAGAGACCAGAAGCATGGCGATCCAAGCAGTTAAAAACAATGGCCATTTGCACCATTGGGAGAAATCTTGCTATTTCCTTGCTGTCTTCCAAACTCTCCAAGACACAACTTGGGTATCACTCCTATGATGGGTGGCCATCTCTGACTTGCTCTTGTTCTAGCACTCTACTCTTCATGGAGGACATACCTGGATTGTTCTTATAGCTTCTTTGATGACTCACCATCTCTCTTTCTTTTACATTTTGAAAACTAAAATTTCTTACATGTATCCAGTGTATCTCGATCTTATCTACCCCCCCCCACTTCCCATTCCAACTCTCTACCACATCTCCCTCTAAACTTCATGTCTATCTTCTAAAATTAATTCACTCATTAATGATAAATTATTTTAACTCACTGAATCCAGTTACTGCTCTCCATATGCTCATAACTGTGGTATCATCCACTGGGGACATGAGAAACCTTATAGCAACCACAGACCCAAAGAAAAGTGACCACATCCCCTCAGCAGCCATGAACTGCTAATAGTTACTCACCTGAGGCGGAGACCTAGGGAGCCCTCTCTGTTCCATGTTAGAATTTTTGTTTTTTTTCAAGGCAAGGTTTCTTGGTGTAGCCCTGGCTGTCCTGGAACTCCCTCTATAGACCAGGTTAGCCTTAAACTCAGAGATCTGTCTGCCTCTGCTTCCCTAGTACTGGGATTAAAGGTATGCATCACTACCACCCAGTTCCATGCTTGAATTTTTAGTTGGCTTGATCTTGTATAAGTCTTGTGTAGGTAACTATGGCTACTGTGAGTTCATATGTATAACAGCCATGCCATTTTCAGAGGACATTATTTTGCAACACTCTACCTCAGCCTTTCGCTCTTATATTTTTTTTTCCTTCCCTCTTTTCTGAGATGTTCTCTGAGCCTTGAGTTGGAGGTCAAAGGGTTGTCAGGGGCTGCTATCGATGTTCCGTTGATGGCTCAGCACTCACAGTCATTTAGTGTCAGGAGTTTAAACTATAACCACTCTCTGTATTAACCTCTACCCACTGGAATAAGAAGCATGTTTGGCCAAGGCTGGGCACAGTACAGATTTCTGGCTATAAACACAAATAGTCAGAAAGCAGTTTCACCAGAACCACTTAGAAAAAAATAATAGATTTCTCCCTTATAAAGACAAGATTCTTTTTTTTTGTTTTTTTTTGAGACAGGCTTTCTCTGTGTAGCCCTGGCTGTCCTGGACTCACTTTGTAAACCAGGCTGAAAGACAAGATTCTTAAGAAAGATGGAATTTAGTCATTCATTCAAAAGTAGTGAGGCCTTACTATGTGCCAGGTACTAGCCTAGGCTCAGAGGCCAAAAGCAAGACATGTAGATAAGACTACCTGGAAGGGGAGCTTTATTATTATTATTATTTACATCCAGACTGCTGAAGTTTCTCCTTCTTCCTCTCCTTCCAGTACCCTCCCACCTCCTCTCTGCTTCGTCCCCCATCCACTCTTCTGTTTCCCTTCAGAAAAGGGCCGGCCTCCCATGGATATCAATTAAACATGATATATCAAGTTGTAGTAAGACTAAGCACCTCCCCATGTATTAAGGCTGGACAAGACAAGTCAGTATAAGGAAGAGAGTCCCAAAATCAGGCAAAAGAGTCGGATAACAGACCCTTGCTCCCACTGTTAGGATCCCACAAGAAGACGAACCTACACAACTGTAACATATATGCAGAGACCTAGATGGAAAGGGATCTTTGAGGTGTGTTTCTGTGACATTGCAGCATGCTCTGCTCTGCATGCTGTTGCCAGGGATGTGTTGGAGGAGTGGAAAAGGGCATACAGTGCCTTCTAATTGCCGCCTGTATATCCTTCTGAATAAAGCAGACAAGCAAGGTCTCATACCCAAGAACCACAGACACCGTCACCTGAATGCTGTTGTGTTTGTATCTTCTGGGTCTGGGTGACTTCTTTAAGTATCCAAAACTGATGCGGATTACTCAGTGAAATTTGAAATGGTAATTTTTAGTCACCACATAGGAATGAAAAATGAAAATGATTGCTTCAAGATCCTGCAAGACATGGTGCTCTAATTACACACCAGGTTTAATGATGGTCGAGTCTGACACATACATTCCTGCATTCTGCTGGAATTAATCGAGGGAAGCACTTGCCAGTCTTTCCCCTCTTTTCTTCTCTCTTCATTTATAATTAAAATGAATGAGAGGGACCTGATTGCTAGGTGGAAGGAGTTCCCAGGGCTTCCTTCTCGGCACAGCCCTTAAAGCTGCGCCGTCAGTCACGGAGTTATTGCTACTTGCTATCTGCTTTTATTTTGGGTACCCTTACCCCATCAAGTTGCAGCCAGAGACACTATTTTTATATCACGCTGCAGGGCACAGGCACGGAAGCTTTTCATAGCCAACGTTATGTAACAGGGAAAAAAAAAAGCATTAGAACGCTTCCAAGTGAATCTTTGTTTAACCAACTCGAAAGAGCTCATCTTTTAAATGTACCAGCTGTCTTGAATACCTGGATAATGGCAATTCGAAGAGGTCATTGGATGTCCCATTTACCACATAGACACAGCAGTGTGCTGGGCTAGAACAGCTCTATGTTTGATTTTCCTTATATACACCCCCCCCCCCCGTGGTGTAAAAGCATTAAGGAATTTTGACACAATGATAAGCTGCTATTTAAAGTCCCCACTTGTGAGACTGGAATGCAGGGTATTCAGAAGAAATTTACAAGGTATGCGTTCATACCAGGTCAGAGCCAACAGTGCAAGAAGCAGCTTACATCTCAGATTCTGTGACCCTCATTACCTCAAGTATGTAGGTGTTGCTAAGAAAGAGTTCAAAGTGCTTTAGACTCTGTACAGATTTATAAAAATCAAAACATCTTGGGGACAACAACAACAACAAAAACAAACATTTAATTACTACCCAGATGTTTCGTTTTTGTATTGCCAAACATCTGGATGTCAAGAAACACTTGGAAAATTCATTGCATTTCATTTTTTTTAATGGAAGTTTACACTTGCTACCATCAGAACATGGCTGCATTTATGGAAAATTCATTGCATTTCATTTTTTTTAATGGTAGTTTACACTTGCTACTGTCAGAACATGGCTGCATTTATGGAAAATTCATTGCATTTCATTTTT
>CAJQZJ010033498.1:3094158-3105179 GCA_907164525.1 Lophiomys imhausi | reverse complement strand
ATGGCTGCATTTATGGAAAATTCATTGCATTTCATTTTTTTTAATGGAAGTTTACACTTGCTACCGTCAGAACATGGCTGCATTTATGTTTTAGTACTTACATTATAGACATAATCTCAGAGGTGCCCACTGGATAATATCTCCCTTTATGTATAATTCTTGATTTTGAGGAAATTGCATCCAGTTGTAAGGGATGCCTGTGATTCTAACAGCTGGGCACATGATCACTAACTCATTAAGGTGATGTTTCAGAGGGGAGCACAGTGCCAAGCTAGGACTCTATGTCAACATGGAATTGGAGACCAACCCAAAATGTTGACCCTTGTCAAGCAAAGCCACTTCTTGTCTAGCACTTGGGACAGATGATAGTAATTGTAGTATCAGGCTAAACTGGTACAAAGTTAGTAATGTAAAAATATTCCAATAATAGAGGTTATATAAATAGCAACTATACTAAACATGGGTATTACCCTTATAATGTAATATTTGCATAAGTAAATTTAATATTAAATAAAAACTTGATTATAAAATATTAATCCCTGTGATAATTATGAACTGAGTTTGAAGCAGTGAGAATTGTATCAGAGGATACTAGAAATCCTGTTTCTTTATGGTTGAGCAAAAACTATGTTAAAAAGAAAATAAAAAAACTAGCCATTTATTTTGATCACTTTTTTTTAAAGCATTCTGAGGATGTATATCCTCAGTACTCAGCACATTCTTGTATAGTCCTGGATTGGCTCATAGTTCAATGGTTAAAGTTTAGTCCTGTAATTTATGAGCAGATTAGAGAAAAACAAAATCCCTCATTTCATGTGGGAAGTGCTGAATGTCACCAGGACTTTTTTTTTCTCTAAGCTTGATTCATTGAAATCACCAGAAGAGCTCCCAAAAGTTTTATTTCAGTTATTAATTTATTTCATATTTTATATTTTTAGTATAGAAAATTCACAAAACACATTGCTAAAGGGATATTAAAAGGAGAAAAGGATATGAGAGAGCTGGCCTCACCTCTCACTGGTTGCAGCACTCCAGAAAGCAGCACCTCATCTCCCTTGGGCAGCAGTGTAGAGCTGGCCTGGTGGCCTGGGCATGGGAGAGCTGGCCTCAAGGGTGTGAGCACAGGAGAGCCAGTCCTGCTTCTAGCCACCTGCTACAAGCAGGAGAGCTGGCCCTACCTTTCACCTGGGCAAAGCAGGAGAGCTGGCCTTGGTAGCTCAGGTGTAGGAGAGCTGCCAGGTTGACCAACACAGCCACTACCTAGGCTAAGATCCAGGTCTTTGAGTTGGCTTACCCCAACATCTACCCCATTTATGAACTGCTGTAGTGCATGAAGGGACTGGTCCTGTTGATCCAAAGCTACAGTGTCTTCATGATACAGGGTAACAACAGGAAATCTAAGAGGAGTCCTGGTGAGGATCCAGAGTTGATAGAGTAGCAGAAGCCAGAGGTCTTGAACCAGACCAATGATTCACTGCAATGAACATTTGCAAGTAAAGCTGTTTAGGCATACATACTGCAGCTTCCATAGTTTCCACAGTGAGATTTCTTTTTTTAATGTTATGTATTTTTCTTTCTTTGATGTTTTTATTTTTATTTTTTATTTTCTTTTTGTGGGGAGGTTGTAAGATCAGAGGGCTGATTAGAAGGGTTGGAGAGATGAGTGGGATTGGGGTCCATGATGTGAAATTCATAAAGAATCAATAAAAAGCTTAAAATAAATTATAGCAAAAAAGAAAGAAAGAAAAGAAAAGGGGGAAGAGAAGTAGGGGATGACATTCTGAAGAGATGCCATGTCTTAAGCAAGTGCTAAACACTTTATACTCCTGGGTTCATGGGAAGGTGTGGTTTTCATCTCCAGCACATCTGGAATCTAGCAAGAGAACTGGATGGGTGCGTTACCCACCATACAAGGTGCAGTGCAGGGATTGCCCAAAGATTAGCACAAACTGAAATTGATGAGAATGAGAGGCAGGGCAGAGTCCAGACTGGGGAGATCTGGAGATCCCACTCTGAACAATGGCTAGAGCGTGTGGTGGGCAGAAGTTGGAGAACGCAGATGTCAGCATTGGTGGGTCGGAAAGAAGTGAGGAATGTTGGAGTAGAGCAACTGCCTCCTCAAACACCAGGGCCACTCAGACCTATCACACCAAAGAATAGCCTGTGGCCAGGGTTGTGTGCAGAAAAGATGGGTTCCTGGGCCCCATGCAGATCTATTGATCCAGGATCTCCAGGCATAGAATTCTGACATACATTGGATGGGGAGAGGGTGGGCACTTAATGGAATTGCTGATGTCAGGTAAACTTGGAAGCCCAGTGACAAACTAGGAGCTAAACTGGAAGGAAGACCTTGCGTTTGACCTTCCTTCAAATTCTTTGCAGGGAACTATTCCCATCTCTCAGGAGGAGAAACAGACTATACCAAAGTATCCCTTTGGCTCTTCAGTTATGGTTTTTTCAGGTATATGGCACTTACGCACCCCTCATCCTCCAGATACCTGCAGCACAGAGCTCAGGACTCTCCCCTTATTTGCAATACTGCAGCCCACGCTCAGCTGGCATCTGCCGTATTAAATGCTCTCTGTTTCCCCTGGGGTCTAATAATGAAGTTCCTTCTCTGGGCTTGCTCCATTGACAGGGCCAGACTGGAGATGCCAATAAGGCTTGGTCTCTTCTGTTGCTATTATTTGAGAAATGAAAGCTCACAAGCTGTTGGGGACTGACAGACAGGGAAAGACACTGGTGCCTGAGCCAGAAGGTTTTATGTTTGTGATGAGTGCTTTCATGTCTGTGTCCTCAAGCTGATACCATGCTCTTTATTAAAATGCCTTCTGAACTTTATGCTAGCAGAAGGCGTGGGGCTTGATGGGCTTGGGATGCCCTGGGAGAAGAGCTTGTCTTTTTGTTTCACACTCTTTATTTTCACGCCCCTTCTATTTTGGTTCTGTGGATCCCGCCTCTTTTCTAAACTCATTTCTTATTGGCTCTACCACCGATGATTGGCTCCTCCAGGCCTCTCTGTCTTATTTTCTTTGTGCCGATGTGATGGGGTACCACAAGCCTGGCGATTTAGTTGTTTCTCACGGGCCAAAAAGTACAAAACCAACAAACTGGCAGCATTGGTGTCTGTGTAGGGCTGTTCTCTTGCAAAATGTCCCCTTATTGCTGCATCTGGGGTTCTGGGTTGGGAGGGAGGCTTGGGGGAAGACAACTGGTCCTTCACATGACAGATCACTGGTGACACAAATCCATGTCCTCACTTTTGTAAGGGCCTAAATCTCAGCCAGGGTTCTGTCCCTACCTCTTTAAAAGTTTCACTTCTTGATGCCACCACACTGGTGATTAAGTATGAATTTGGGGGTCATGTTCAGACCACAGTGTCCCCCATTAGGACTCTGCCCTTCTTAGCTATCCACACTCAAGAACAAAGGGAGAGATGTATTTCTTGTACTTAGGCAACTTTCTCCTCTCTTACAGTCCAGTACCCTAAGGCCAGAGAATGTTACCACCTAGGTAGGGTGGGTCTTCTCCTGTCAGTTAACAACCAAGAAAACCCTCACAGACATGGATGGCCTCATGAAGACTTTCTTCCCAGGTGTCTCCAGGTTACAATAAGTTGACAGTTAAAACAAACCACCCCAGTGTTCTTCATTTTTTTTTCTTCCCAATGTATACACTGGAATAGAGATGATCCTCTAGGTGAAAAATGAAAATTGGGGTCTTCAGGTCAGACTAAAGCAAGAGTTACCATGAGAGTTTCCCAGGAATACAGTGAACTTCGAAAGAGCGAGGAAGGTAGGCATCAGTAGCTGAAATGCTGGGTGCCACCGCTGTGGTGTGTGCCTTAGTTAGGGTCTCTATTGCTGTGAAGAGACACCATGACCATGGCAACTCTTATGAAAAAAAAATCACTTAATTGGGGCTGGCTTCCAGTTTCAGAGGTTTAGTCCATTATCATCATGGTGGGAAGCTTGGTGGCATGCGGATAGACATGGTGCTGAAGGAGGATCAGGGAGAGACTGAGTTGAGCTTCTGAGACCTCAGAGCCTGCCCCATAGTGACACACTTCCTCCAACAAGGCCTCACCTTCTAATAGTGCCACTCCCTCTGGGCTAGGCATTTAAATACATGAGTCTATGGAGGCCATTCGTATTCAAACCAGCACAGTGTGTTTGTTACCTGTGCCCGACAGAAGACTGAGGTCAACAACTATGATATTTGCTCTCCTAACATTCTTCTTACTTTTTTGGTTCATATCTGACATTTGCTTTAAGAAACTTTTAAAAATGCTTTTTGGGACTGGCGATTGGAACTCCCTCCTTCCTATCATCAGATGGGGGCTCAGGGAAGCCTTATCTTCTAGTTAGGTGAACATGGAGCCCCAGCTGGGCCATTCTCAGGCCATTTATGGAGGCTGATATGGAGGGAAGAGAAGCACGCTTTGTTTTCAGGGACTAGAATCACTATCCTCGTTAGGGTCGCTGTGATGAGACACCATGACCAAAGCAAGTTGTGGGAGGAAAGGGTTTATTTAGCTTTACGTTTCCACAGCACGGCTCATCGGCAAAGGAAGCCAGGGCAGGAACCTGGAGGCGGGAGCTGATGCAGAGGCCGTGGGGGAGTGCTGCTCACTGGTTTGCTCCTCATGGCTTACTCAGCCTGCTTACAGTTTGATCTTATGAAGGTGTTTTCTCAGTCAATTTCCCTCCTCTCAGATGTGTGAAGTTGACATAAAGCTAGCCTGTACAGTCACATACATGAAGGTTTCTAGAGATTCCACGGGTATCCTTGTGGAGAAAGCCTGTTTGAGAATGAAGGCAATACTGAAGAAAGCAAGAGAAGAGAGAGTAGGAAAGAAGAATTAGTCATTTTTTCAGCCCCTGAATCTAGCTGAGCCACAGACCAAACCAATGACAGAGTTTTCGGTTATATGAGCCAATTAAGAGTTCTTCAGGCCGAAAAGCGACCAAGCCAATGTGTTGGAGTTTTCAGTCATATGAACTGATTAAAACTTCATGTCAAAAAATGGATAACTTTTGTTTCGCCAGTTCTCAAAAGAAAGTAAGTTCAGGGCACACTAAGGGTGTTGCTTTGGTCTATGGAGCACCTGTATTTTCAACTCCGTGGTTTCCCTTTATAAACTTTACTTGCTCTCCCACCCTCAGGTACATAAAAGGTGACCCTTGGCCTTCTACCCCATCTGTAGTGATTGGTTCAGGGCTGGGCATAAGGATCATGAGGGTCTCAACTCAGTTCTGCGGTGTTTGTAAAAGTGATTGGATATGCAAAGTCAGCTAGCTACCTCCTGAAATTCCAATGCTGGGGGACATGGGCCTCCCTCCAGCTGTGGGGTAATTGTCTTGAGTCTAGAGAACAACACTCACAGAGACTGAACTGTAGAAAGATCAAGGCTGATGACATCAAAGATTCAGAACAGCCGAGGGTAAGAGGGTCTGGAAGCCCAGAAAACACATTAAGGGGAATTGTTAATAAGCTGCAGGGTACACATGTTTAGAATCTCACTCATCACAGGAAATGCACACAGTTTCCCCACTGGCTTTGCATTCCCAAAGAAGATTTTTTTTTGGGGGGGGGGTATAGTAGTAGGCAAGAGACGCTATCCCTGTGTTGCTTCCATCAGAGAGAAAAAATCAAACCCACTCTTATTGAAAATTATGAAATAATCAGAATTACAGAGCTACAAAGTTTACCTAGACTGGAGGTTTCCACACTATAGACCAAAACCATTTCTACATATATGACACAGACTATGTCTTGCTTATGGAAGAAGGGTTATGAATTATCTTTCAAATGGACATAGATGTTGCTATGGCTGTTAGAGTTCATTTAAAGGATGGCCACAGAGTACAGTACTGTTTCTCAAACTGTTGATAGGAAATATTGGCTATATGTCTTTAGAGGAGAAAAGGGATTAAAAAGTTTTAAAAACACATTTCACATAACTGAAAACAACTTTAAATATTTCCGTGAACAAAAAAAAATGATGATTTGTATTATGTGAAGCCAACATGAGATGACATTGTTTGTCTTGATTTTTTTGTCACAATTCTATGCCTTTCTTGTCACCACAAGTAGCTATAGAAAGAGAGCGAGTTGCCTAATGGTATGGTACCCAGGTGGTAGTGGAGAAGGGGAAGAGCCTTGTGGACTGGTTATTGTAGTATGAGTTTATTAAAATAACGAATTATAAGAATGTTTTTGTTTAATCTCAGGTGTGAGGGTGCTTAAGACACAGGTGTAAAGTATTAACTGTCTTGTGAACTAGCAGGGGTGGGGCTTAGCCAGCTGAACAAGTTTAACTCAGAGGACTTGAGAGGAATAAAAAGCCTGAACCCAGGGAAGGGGGCTCTACAAAGAAGTGAGAGAAAAAGGGCTACAAAGAAGAAAGAGGTTGCTGCTCTCCCAGCTGTTGGTGCTCCCCAAAACTGCTGCGTGTTCTTCCTGCTGCTGTCTCCTGGTTTGCTGGACTTCTACTGAGACTGGTATTACCTACCAAAGAACCCAACGACCCTAATCAGCAGGAAGTAGCTCAAAGAGAACTATGCCCTCTTTCACCTCTAACCTTCTTTCTCTCCCACCTAGTGTTGGGGGGGCTGGGAGGAACAAGGGTTGGAAGGGAGGTAGAGGGACTAAGCACAGCAAAATAATTAAGTACAAAAGTAAACAGGAGCTCCTTGCTGCAGGCTGTAGTTCTGACACCATCATCTTCATTACCATTACCAGCCTTGCTGCATCAGCATCACCTTCAGCATTTCTTCCCCATCCCCACTCCTTGCTCCCTGAGTGTTGACTTAAAACATTCTTGCAGCACTTTATGGTCCTGCTTCCTCCCATCCATGGCACATGTGTGACTGCCTGTGTCTAGGATGCTCTCTGCCTTCTTCCGTGTGGCTTAGCTGACACCTCCTCGGTCCTTACCTCCACCTGTTCAAGGCTAATGTTGTAAGGGTACGTTATCCTGAGTCTGCTCATCCCAGCTCTTGTTCAAGTCTTCTACAAGCAGTAGTGCCGTGGTTCAGAGCACTTGGGTGAGCGAAGCTCTGCATTCCTATCTACGTAGGACCATCTCTGGTCTCTTCACAAGGATGGAGCCTCTCTGGCACAGAGACCATGCCAGTTCTGGTGTACAATTGACTTTGTTGTCTGGTCTTTGGCTAGATTCTTGCACAGTGAAGTCCTCTCTGTAAATGAGGTGCCTTAAGTTTGTGCTCTCTGAGCTCCTCAGCCCCAACTCTGATCCTGTTCATTCATATACTTCCTTTCTACTTTTTGTGACCCTGGAACACACTCAGAGCACTCCAAGGGCAGAAACTGAATGCATTTGTCTGTGTATTACTAAGGTATGCATCTGTTTTTATCCAGAATGTGAAGAGAGGGACACCTGCAAGCCTGTGACGTAACCACAAAGCTATGTCCTATATACAGCCTCTTCCAAAAATAGCCTTGCACATGCTCTGCTATAATATGACTCAGATGCTCCCCATAGTAGATGTTCAGGGAGATGACAGTCTTTATACACTAGTTAGAGCCCCGAAGTTGAGTTAGTCTTTACGAGGAACGTTTAGAAAACTGTTAAGACGGGTGTTATTGCTCCCAGGTTTCACTGGAAGCAAAAGCTCCTTAAGCCCCAAGCACTAATCTGTTCTTACAATGCCCCCTTCACTACTCATCCTTCAGTAAAAACGAAAGGATTGAAGCACCCAGGGCCTCACAGGACCACCCAAGCACCAGTTGAAAATATTGGGAGTTGCACACTTAGGGTTAAACTCTGGTTTGTCCTTCACTAGCCTTGTGAGGGGTGGTGTCCTTCTGAACGCCTTTACAAAAAGTGGAAGCAGGGCGATGCCTGAGCCCACAGGGTTGTAGCAATCACAGTGGAGACCATGAGCTGCACGCCATGGACAGGGATGGACAATCTCTGCTTCTCCTTTGTCAGTGGGGTCGGGTGGCAGGTGCATTGAGCAGCCCAGTGGGACAGACACCTTGGCATGGGCAGAACAGTTTCTTCTTCCTTGTCTGAGAGGTAATCCAAGAGGACTGAAAGGATCTTGGGGACAGAGAGCAACCTCGGAAGCTACACCTCCCAAGTATTCTTTGGTTGGTTGAGGAATGGTGGCAGGGGCTGGGTGTGAGCACTTTGAAGACAGAGACACACTATTTGACTGGTATGTGGGTCTACCAGTAAGTTTCCTTCAAAAGAACAGGATGGTAGAAGACCATGAGGAAGATTAAGCACATAGAGCCCAGCTCCACTAGGATCCTATGATGCAGCCACTGCTTTGTGGCAGCTGGAGACTCTGGCAACAATTTTATTGTAGATTTGGAGTGCAGTGTTTTCTATGCACGATGATCATTTACATGTTCATTTCCTCCAAACCTGGTGTTTAATTACTATTTTTTCTTTTTATTGGTGAAAGTTCAGATTAGATGGCTGAGTGGATGAATATTATATGTTCTGCAGTGCAACCAAAAGTGAAGAAGTTAGGGCATTCTGAGTCTAAAGAAAGGTTACCTCAATTTTTTGTAAATGCATTCTCTAGACCATTGGGGTTATGTCCAATGGCATCCCTCTGGTCTCAGGATTCATAGAAGTGACTGTGATCGTCACTAAGTTCCCATGGTTTTGCTGGGATCTAAACCAGTGGTTCTCAACCTTGCTAATGCTCTGACCCTTAGTACAATTCTTCATGTTGTGGTGACCCCCCAATCATAAAATTATTTCATTGTTACTTCACAACTGTAATTTTGCTACTGTTATAGATTGTAATGCAAATATCTGATATGCAACCCCCAAAGTGGTCAAGACCCACAGGTTGAGAACCGCCATTCTAAAAACATAGTGGCACAGAGAATTAGTCATCCCCTCCCTGGGTATTGCCTCAGTGTGAAAGCCACAGAGACTCTCCAGTGCATTGTAGGGCTTCATGGTTTGAAAGGATTACTAACAATGCAACTATATTATAACCACTTTGGAACATACCAAAAGGGAAGAAAATATGCCGTTGCTTTTTTTCGCCTTAATGGTGCAGCTGTTTACTTAACCATGACCATATTTTTGGCCGATTCCAAAATTATGTAATTATTCCCTCAATTTTGGGACATTGAAATGATTCTTAATTTATGTAACTATAAATAGTGTTACAGAAAACATCACTTTCCATTCATTGTAAAGTTGTTTACTTCAAATTGATTATCCAAATTGCAAGATCTGGGCCCAACACTAAAAACATTTTTTTATGGATCATGATACTGGTTACCAAACCACCTTCAGAAGTAATTTTGCCAGTATGTGGTAGTGAGAAAAACTTATGAACATTCCTTTTCTACCCACTTCTTGCCATTTCAATTTGATTCTAAGTAATAATGTCTCATTGTTGATTTGAAACCTAAGCCTTTCTTTACTGTACAGAAATTTATTATGTATTTCTATTGACAGGAATCTTCACAAGATGTAAAATTTAAAACTGTTTTTTTAAAGATTTTAAAAATATTTAACTAAGTGTATGTGTGTACAATTCTGTGTGTGCTCACATGTGTACTTGAGTGCAAGTGCCTCTGTGGGTCAGGATGATCCCCTGAAGCTGGAAATACAGGCAGGTATAAGCTACACAATGTGTTGTGGTTGCTGGGAACCAAACTGAACTCAGGCCCTTTACAAGAGCAGTATGTGGTTTTTCTTTTTTTAAGCAGTTGAACCTTCTTTTTAAGCCTTTAAATTATGACTCAAAGAATCAACTATCTTGAGCTCACAGGGGCTCACAGAGACTGAAAGTACAATTATGGACCCTGTATGGGTCTGAGCTACGTCATCGGCACACATGTTATTGTTGCGTCACTTAGTGTTCTGGTGGGACTCCTAACCCTTCTGGGGATGTCTCAGACTCTTTTGTCTGCACCTGGGACCCTTTTCCTCCTACTGGGGTTTCCTCATCCAACCTTGATATGAGGGTTTGTGTCTAGTCCTATTGTAACTTTTTATGCTGTGTTTGGTTGATATTCCTGGGAGACCTGCTTTTTTCTGATGGGAAATGGAAGAGGAATAGATCTAGGGGGTTGGGAATGTGGGGGGAGAAACTGGGAGGAATGGAGGGAGAGAAACTTGGGATGTAATATAGGAAAGAAGAATAAATTAAAAACAAAACAAAACAAAAATTTGATTAAAGAATCAATTTCTAGTGGAATATTTGGAATTCCAGTGTTGTTTCTTGGTGCTATGCATGATGCTTAGTCGGGAGAGCTCTGGCTTGGCACACCAGGGGCATTGTTCCTCATACATTGCCTGCTTCTTTTTCATCTTGGTTCTTGAAGCTTGCTGTTGTAGGAGAAGGCATGATGAATCACCTGCCATCCTGTGTTGGGCAAGAAAATAACTATCTCTTCAGTTTCAAAATTTGGGAAAATCCTATGAGTTGCTTGCATATATGAGCATAAAGAGGTCCACTTGTGTTAATGCCTTTAGGTTCTTTGGTGGAAGAGTTTATATGAGGAGCTGGGAAAGGCCCTTGTTCAGATGCAAATAAAGACTTGGTGTTTTTCTTTCTTGTCTTGTTCACTGGGAAAGATTTATAGTGTGGTAAAGCAGAAATTCTACACCGCCTCTCTCGCTTTTGCAGTGACATGATGCCAACTTGCATAAAGACATTGTAAATTTTGTCCTTAGACCATTGTTTGATGTGACTTCTCACCAGGGCAAATAAATGGATTGATATCAGGAACTAACAATTGCATGGATGGCTGGTCTGGTTGATCTACCTGCTGTAATGGATTGCTGTGTAACAGGGTGGAAAACAGGGGACTTGATGGAGGTACTGTTTTGATCAGAAGCCCAAGTAAATGACATAATTCCTTGGGTCACAAAGGTGTCTTTCAGTGACTCCATCACTCTCTGTGGGCTAAGTTGGGCATGCACTGGTGTTGCCCTGACCTTTCCATCTCCAGGGCAAGGATTAGAAGTGTGTGCTGTCATGCTTGTGTGGGCTCACCTGAAGTACAACGGATAC
>CAJQZJ010033498.1:3044093-3089307 GCA_907164525.1 Lophiomys imhausi | reverse complement strand
GTGTGTGTGTGTGTGTGTGTGTGTGTGTGTGTGTGTGTGTGTGTGTGTGTTTTACTTTAAGACTAGGCTGGCTTTTGAAACTGTTTTGATCATAGGATAGGATAAATGGATGTTATATGATTTCCAGTGTTAGATCACAGATGGCAACAATACTGAATGGGACATCTATGTGGAACCTGCTTTGTCTGGACAAAAGGTGACTGCCCTGCTGCCACCAGTGTGTGTGTGTGTGTGCGTGCGTGTGTGTGTGTGTGTGTGTGTGTAGTAGAGAACTTGATCAAATTCAACTGCTTTGAACCTGCTGTTCTTTGGCTGTATCCAACCACATCTGTCTACGTGAAAGGTTACAAACCAGACTCACCCAGCTGAGCTTCCCTGGATTCTTAACTCCTGAGAACTATGAACAATAAAGAAATAATTGTTGTGATTTTTACATAATCACAGATAACCAGGACACTGGCCATGTTGATTTGACCACCATAAAACTTCTTATGCTTCCTTGTGAGATAATGGATGTTATTTTATTTATTGTTTAAATCATGCAGACATTTGATAAGCAACTTATTAGGTTCAAGATCATCTGTTTTAAGGTAAGAAAACTAAGCAAAGAGAGAGTAAATCACTTCCCTAAAGTCATAAAGTAGGTGGGGTGACATCTAAAATTGAAACACCCCTAAGCCATTTTTCAGCTTAACACACATTACACCCAGTTCAAATTGCAAGTCAAATTCATGCCAGGCACTGTGCTAGGTAATGGGGTACAGTTTGGAAACTTCACAATTCCTGCATGACGAAGCTACCATTCCACTGGGAAAGTCAAAATGAACAGCAGGCCATTATACATTTGGTACATGTGGAGAAGAAACTTGAGAGAGTGCCCTGAAGGAAGGTGAGAGAGGGATGTTTACCTTAACGAGGGTATTTAGGACCGTTCTCTCCAAGGAGGAGATGCCAGCCAGAAACTGAGGTCCCGGAATTAAGGAGTCAGCTGTGTGGAAGACACTGGTCATTTGATTTATGCCCAGTAGTTTCCAACTCTCCTAAAGCTGCGGCCCTTTAAGTCAGTTCCTCATGTTGTGGTAATCCCCAACCATAAAATTATTTTGCTGCTACCTCATAACTGTAATATTGCTACTGTTATGAGTAGTAATGTAAATAAAATCATATATGCAGGATATTTGATATACAACCCCGACAAGAGTGTTGCATGATCCCCAAAGGGGTCACGACCCATAAGTTGAGAACCTCTGCTTTAGAGGGTTTTGTTAAGTCCCCTCTCATACAGAGCTGAGCTGTTGCCTCACTGCCCAGAGCCTGAGGAGGACAGGCAGCTTGGTGTGGTATTTCGTGGTATCCCAAGAGAGAAGAGCTGCTAAACATTGAAACTCCAGCCAGTCTCTTGCCTCACCCTCTGTGTAGACCTACAGTTTTTAAGTGCGTATAAATATGGCTTATCAAGTTCAAGACTCATAAAAAAAAGAACTAGACCTATACACACAAACATAAAGAGGCAAAGATGGTTCAAAGTTACAGTTTTTTTTTTTTTTTAATTAGTGGGGGATTTTAGAGTAAGAGCACAAGACTTGCTGAAACCGAAGTGCTGGAATACAGCAGGGACATGCTCACTCACCCAGGTCTTTATGCTTTAGATTCTCTTGGGGGATACACGGACCACCTTCAGATGGGCAGAGGGACAGTGAGGAGAGAGGGAGAGAAAGAGGAAGAGAAAGAAGAAGAAAAAGTGGAAGAAAGGGGGAAAGGGTGGGAGGGCAGGACCCAGAGGAGGAGAAGAAGGAGGAGAGGATATAAAATAAATAAATAAATTAAATGAATAAATAAATGAAAATACACATAAAATTTTAATCTAAAGAGAGAGAGAGAGAGAGAGAGAGAGAGAGAGAGAGAGAGAGAGAAAGAGGGAGGTTGGAAAAGATCAAACTAATATTTCAATCTCGGTAGATATTTTTTAATGCTGTTCCAGTAGTAGTTTGGGAAATTTTAATACTCACAAAATTGTCTTTATTATTCTCAAATTCTTTCTCTTCCTCCCATCACCTGTTCTTTCTTCCCCTTCCCCCATTGTGAAGAGATTGCGTTGCAGAACCGGATTCAGAATGTGATGTAGGCAATATGCTTGGGGAATTCTCTTCATTGAGAGAATCTTGTCCTCACATGTTCTAAATAATTCTCCAGACGATGCACATGTTAACCACTGAGGAGAAAGTGGCCCGACGCCGCAGCTGGGAAGATGGTGCCGCGCTGCCAGTCAGAGCCCATGTTTTATGTCATTAGTATTCTTCTGGTACCAGGGGATATGCTTGTTCTCCTATTGTTCATTCCTCTCCCACTTTCGTAGTCCAAGGGAATTTCTAGTTTTCTGTATTTACTGCTCTTGGTCTACTGATATCTTTCCACCATGATCATATATACCTTTCCCCTCTGTCTTCTCTCTTGAAGGACATTATATACATAACTTTTCTCATATATATATATATATATATATATATATATATATATTTAACTTATTTATTGTCTGTGATCAGCAGACCACCCTGGCTGGGACCAAATGTTGCCAGCACTATGCTGACCACCCCGGTTCTGGGGGCAGTGGGTAAGAAGGCACAGAGTCACCACACAGACCCTGGGAGTTCCAATGCAGAAGCAGACTCGATTAATCAAAAGAGAAAGCCCCCTTTTTATATCCCTCACCCATGGTCCCATTGGCTGCCCCAGTCTGCAAGCTGCTGCAGTGGCTCCTTTTCATTGGCTTAGGGCTCATTGCCCGGTGATGTCATCAGTCTCCAGGCAGGTATGGAGGTGGAATGAGTCTAGTTGGAAGCCCAGCCATGCATGCGCATTAATTAGCAACAAGCTCATGACTGCTAGGGCAGGGGCTAGTCCTCCTACATATTCCCACTCTTACTCATGTCTTTTAAAAATTTACTTAAACTATTGGAAGGGTCTCATTTAGCTCAGGGTGGCTTTGAACTTGCTACTTAGCTGAAGATGGCACTGGACTCTGAAGTGTACATTCTATTCCTATTGAAAACTAAGGGCAACATCAGTTGAGTCCAGCAATATCTCTTAGGTCTTGGGAGTCTAGAGTTTAGTAAATGTCTGGAAAAATTAGTCTAGTGTATTGTCCATTTGTAGAACCATACACAGTAAATACATATTGAGTGGCACTGGTTTATACGCAAGAAAAGAAGTACAAGGCATGTGCTGGTGTGAGCTTCTCAGACTGTGCAGACATTGTATTAATTCGAAGCAGCATATAGAGTCTAACATTCAGACAAGGAGATATACCAGCCCCTTGCTTAATTTGTTACTCATTCATTTATGAAACATTTACTAAACTCCCCCCCACCCCGAAGTGAGAGAAGCCAGGTAGAGAGACTGTGACATGAGTAATAAGGGACCCAGCTGTTAATAGGCAGTGTTGTGGCCATCTGTGGTATATATCCTATAAATCACATGCAGTGACAAAAGGGACTGGATTGCAGATTCAGACTCAAGCCCAGAGGGGCTTGTGGAAGAGTAGAAAGGGTAGGGCGCTGCCATTAAAGAAGTGATTGGAAAAGGAAGTAAAGCGCAATTGCAAAGAGGTCAGGATGCCTGAGGAGAGGTCAGACCCTGTCCTGTGTAAGAACAATATTTTACAACTTTTCATATCAACGTTCTAAAAGCCAGCCCCGAAGAGAATTCATGTAAAACTGTGTCTCTTTTCCTTCAGAAAAAAAGAAGTCACCCTTGTAAATCATTAATGGCTCACTTTAAGCAGGAGACTGTCGTCCCCTAAGTGACTACTTCTCTATTCAGCTGAGAAGTAAAGAGAATCGTATTGAACTATGTGAACTGAATTGGTCTCTGTTCTCTGGCACCTTTCTAGGACAGATTTATAAATACTGAAATGATATAAATGACCGTCATTCAGCCTCTTTAATATTATAGGCTTTTAGTGGAAAGGCAAGGTTACTGAAAGACAAAGTTTTAGTGGAAAGTGGTTGCAGTCCAGAAATCTAAACGTCTGCCTGTTCTTCAATATTGATTTATGCCTAACTCATACAGAAGATTTTTAGTTTGCTTCTGACTGTGCCATTTCATAGAGATTTGAGGGAAAAAGAACATTCTTTGCTTGTTAATTTCTTTCCTCATGTTAAAGGCAGCAGAGAAACCTTTAATTGGTGGTTTTCAACCCATGGGTTGAGACCCCCTTGGGGGTCCCCTATCAGATACTCTGTAGATCAGATATTTACATTAAGACATAACAGTTACAAAATTACAGTTATGAAGTAGAAATTAAATAATTTTATGGTTGGGAGTCACTGCAACATGAGGAACTATGTTAAAGGGTCTCAGCATTAGGAGGGTTAAGGACCACCATCTTAAATAGTTAGATCTTTTTTTTTTTTTTTTGCTGTGAAGTATCATTGAGCTGGAAAGAATATTCAGAGACTTAATTTCCAAGAAAGCTTTAATTAGTTCTAAAAATGATGCAAGATCACAAGATGATTTTCTTCACACTTTATCTGTTGTCTCTCAGGATAATTTTGGAAACCAGTGATGGCAAGGGCAGAGAAGAAAGTGTGCACGTTCTAGGTTAGGCACAACACTTTCATCAGTATTTTGTAGTTGAAGAAAAACATGCAAGAATTAAAGATGAAAGCCAGTTCCTGGTGTCAAAGATAGTTGCCTGCATTGCAACTGGGAATATGTGAGTTACCTTTATTTTATTAGTAAAGAGAAACAGGAAGTAAAATGACCACCACAAAAATTGCATGGCAAAGTCTAGATGCACTCCTACTTGAAAACAATTTCTACTTCTTTTTTTTTTTTTTGCAGAGCTGGGCACTGAACCCTGGCCTGGTGAGCCTCACAGATTTCTTAGCACTGATTGAGTAGCTCCATGCTGGTGACCACAGTCGCATTCGGAGTTCTCTGCTCTTGAGTTCCTTTGGGCTCAGTTGTGAGAGGATTTTTTTTTTTTTTATTTTTGGCTCATCAACGCTAACCTCATCACTATCTCAATTTCTTAGACTTCCATAAAACATCAGAATGACTCTTGTAATGGTTTTTGGAATTATTAGTGTTTAAATGACGTTTAAATACGTTTACATCCATTTTTTATTAATTGCCACACGTGCTTATATCATCAACCCATTGGATAAACTTATATTCAGTTACTTAAAGGGGGTCATGAAATAATGTTAGGCCTAGGAACCTGAAATCTTGAGCTCAAATTCTGTGTCTACATTTACTCTCCCAGGTGTCTTTGCTGAGCTCCTGTAATGTCTTTGTATTTTGTGTTTTTCATCTATAGGATGGTGTGGGAAAAATTACTGCAAAGGGTTATTTTAGATGCCGTGAAGATCTGGAAAATGTATAGTGTTATTTGAATGCTATCTTACTTTATTTAATGTTTTAGTGGGAACTATTTTTCCTGTGGTGAAAGTTTAAAGCAAGTGCTTGGAAGATATAGGGCATGAAACTCTTTCTAATGGATAGTGAATGAGATCTCTCTCAGCCCAGAAATGGTCCTGCAGTTGGATCTTGACCCTGCTTCTCTGGGATTTGTTTCCTTCCCTTGTACCTCATTGACTGGTTGTACCGCTTTTTGACTTTTAGTCTTAATGGCATGAGGACTTCTGCCTCAGCCTATGAGAAGCAGGGGACAGGTACAGGTCTTCCTCCTAGAACTCCATCCCCATGATAGCCATACTCTAATGTCTCAGCTCACAGCCAACATCCACCTGGAGTAAGAGGGCTTCCCAATGATTCCACATTCCAGCCATGAGTGTGTCTAGCTCAGGCCCCAGGGAGCATTGAGTAGAAGTGTACCAAATTTCTCTCCAAATTTCTAACTCACCAGAACCTATAAGTGTAGTAAAATATTTGCTTCATGCCATCAAGTTTGGGGGTGATTTATTACACAGCCAACCAGAACAAGACAGGATGATTCATTTACTCCAATCCTATCAAGGTTATAAAGGAAATTGGAGCAATGTTGTTTCTGTTGCTCCAGTACCCTGTTAGCCTGGTAGAAAAAGTTGTGGTTAGTGCTAACTGGAACTTCAGAGTCGAGCGGAAATTGAGGAACATGGAAGCTCATTTCTCTTTTCAAGTGGATTCAAATATAATGACATCAATCACTATCCTCACCTCCTCAACTTGTGAGTAGAGAGAGACCTTACATTCGTGCTTGATTCTATTCCCCCAGGAATGGGGGTGTCTTCAGAGAGGGGTGCCCCGTAAAGACTGTTCTTGCTGTTTCTGTCTTTGAGAGGCCACAGTGGGTGCGAGGCAGATGGTCTGAGACTTGGGTGGACAGCATGGGCTGTCTTGCTGCTTTGCAATGGACATGACACGCTCAGTGATTGGCTTTTTCTGAACTCTGGTGTATCACAGCTCACTCTATTGTTCATATGCTCATTTGTTGAGGTTTCTCTGCTCATCCCTCAATCCCTCTTTCTCTCTATCCATCTTCTTCCTTCTTCTTCCCCATTTCCTCATCTCCTTCTCAACATCTGTGCATTTGCCAACATGATTTGTTCTTCTACCCTGACTATCTTTCTTCACTCCCCACTCTCTGAAGTTTAGAAGCAATCCTACCTTTCCCATGGAAGCTTTGAGGAATAGAAGATTGCTGACAGCCTTTTAACATACTGTTGGCACCTCATTCAGAGCTCTTTGCACCATGGATTCTGTTTCCCTGAAGAGATTGCCATGCCATTCTTGACAGGGCCACCATCTTGTTCTCCTTCCTAATTCCTAGTGTGGTCTCTCAGGAAATTCTTGTTGAATTCTATAAGGCAGCCTGAAATAGTGCAAAAAGTAAGCAGAGTCAAGGCGCTTGGCTTCCAGGCTCAGGTCAGATTCAAGTCTGCTAATTGCAGACTTGAATTCAGAAAATGGCCTTGGACCTTACAAGCTCTTCACATTTCTGGCCTTAGTTTGCTTCTCAATCAATAGTAAGTTTTGAATTGGGCATTAGTTAAAATTAAGTATGTTTCTCCATGCCGCTGCTTCCCAGAGGATCTTGTGCATTCTTGGTTGTACATCCTTGGCTGGGAACACTGTTTATAACATGCCTTCAGGTTCCAGGAATATATGTGGGATGGTGGGTATTACTGTGGCATGTGGATTTTAGTGGAAGGAAGTAAGCTTAGCACATAGGAATAATAGCGAAAAAGAAATGGAGGCAGCTCTGAGAAATAATAGTGAATGCCCACTAACCCAGACACTGTTGAGGGCTTGAATGCATTACTTCATTTGGTCCTCACAAAGCCCTCTTGGCTGCACGCTGTTGCTATGCCATTTATAGGTAAACTGCCTCAGCTTTAATAATGGACCACATTGTTGACCTAGGCTTCTACGTACTGGAGTTGCTATCAAACCCAGGCTCTTTCCTTCTAGAATCTACACTCCAAAGCACTTCCTGGGTATTTTTCCTTAGTTGTGTTTTGCTGTGAGGAATTGTTATTGAATAGTTATTGGCAGGGCTTCACTTTACCAGTCTTTGCGATTTCTTTCTGTGTTGTGTGTAACCATCATTAGTACTGCCTACCAAGTGATGCGTGTGTACAGGAATAACATTTTTACAGAGACAGTCATGAAGTCATCGTCTGGGTCTTTACATTTTGAAAATCTCAGCACACATACAAGACCCATGAGAAGCTAGCATCAATGTAATTCTTTGAGGTAGATGAGAGCACTCTTTGCCACATGAAAAGTATTTTCTTCTTGAGGAGGGTACCTGGGGCTAAAGGGACTGGGGTCATAAGATTGTCAAAGGCCAGGACGTGGGACAAATCTAGATACTCACCCAGAGTTCTCATTAGTTGTCAGGGAAGTGCTAGTCTGTAATTGTATCAATGGGGACATGATAACCAGCTTCCATTTGCAATGTTTCAGCCCACAGAGCAATGAAGCTGTTAGTATTTCATATAGCCAGACAGCAATCACAATTCTATACATGGGCGATTACCAGATCTTTCTTGTCTCCTCCCACTTCCCTACTACATAGTCTCTGGTTACAATCTGCCCTTCCTCTAAGGAACTAAGTATCTTCTCTTAGTATCTGCTGAGTGTGACTGATGGACTGTTTCCTTGAAGCAGTGTTTTGGCCGTTCAGTTTTCTAGTCTCTTTGGGAAGAACTCCTA
Organism: Lophiomys imhausi; assembly: GCA_907164525.1. Lineage (NCBI taxonomy): Eukaryota > Metazoa > Chordata > Mammalia > Rodentia > Muridae > Lophiomys > Lophiomys imhausi. The sequence goes on along the minus strand of CAJQZJ010033498.1, from coordinate 3,081,147 downwards.
TGTGCTGCGAATGCTTCAGTTTTCATCTGCTTTTGCCTTCTGGTGGTCCAGTAAGCTTACTTTTGCTTCCGTGACATTACTAAAAATCTCTTTCTCTCCCTTCCTTATCTGGTTCTGAGATTCAATAGCTGTAAGTTCCAGTCTTTTTATGAGGTTAGTAGTTCCTCTTTCCCCACCACTACTATTCACTCTTTCTCTTCAGTGACCTCCAACAACCTCCGTTAAAAATAAAGCTCTATTATAAAGTTGTGCTATCCATAATTTTTTTTCCCTTCTAGGGCAGGTATCAATGGCTATGGTGTGACCAGTACTGGTGTTTGGAGTTACAGGGGAGAAGCAGAAGGAAAGGTAATTGTCATGGATCCCAGTGGGTGGGGCAACAGGTAGCAGGCTCTTGCTCAAGCCTCTCATAGCTTCTCACTGACTGGTGCCCAGAATGCCATTGTTAGGATATTTTGAGACCTTGTCATAGAGGACTCGGCCACATGGGCAACTTCTCAGGGCTTCATTTCTTCCTAGTGAGAATGGTCTAGGTAATGGGAAGCCTCTATCCTTCCATTGTTGAGGGTGACATTCTCTTTCCCAGCTCACTGGAAAGTTGAGGTTAGCTGTGTACATCTGGTTTAAGATGTCTGGGTGAGATTCCATGGGGGGACTTCTAGGAAGTCTTCTTCAGAACAGATATAACTGAGTGGGTGGCAGGTCTCTGGCTACCCTTTTCTCTGTTTTTCTTCCCTGGCTCAAAGTGCATAGGCTGATATCTCTTTGGTTAGTTGAACTGTGTGTCAGGTACATTGAAGAGAAACACTCTCCCCACACTGAACTCTACCACATCCCATGTGAAACCCAAACATCAGCTTTTTATAATGCTGTGGAGAATTCATGGATTTAAAACCAGAAGCTTTAGTTCCTGGAGCATTGGTTTAAAAACACGTAATGATATTTGTATATTGCACATAATGTATTAGTTTTCTATGGCTGCGGAACAAATCACCACACATTTAGTGGCTTAAAGCAACACAGATCTATTGTTTTCCTCTGTGTAGGTGTAGAGTTTGGGTAGGGGTTAGCTGAGGTCTCTGCTGAAATGGGGCCTCAGCCAGTCTGTGTTCTCATCTGCACTTTGGGTTGCCTTTCCTGGTGTATGCAGACTTTCACAGAACTCAATCCCTGGCTCCTTTGGAACTGATGTATGTTTTCTTGGTGGCTTTAATGAGGTTGGAATGAGGGCTGTCACACTCAACTTTTAGAGCTTGTCCTCACATTCTGGCCACACAGCCCTCTCCCATATGGCCAGAGACTCTATGAAGAGCCCAGGCCCACCCAGGATAAATTCTTCAATTCAGTTAAAGGCAACTGATTTTAAGTTAGTTATCTTCAAATTCTGTTCCCCTTTGTCTTACAATGCAATCGAATCTCAGCGTGATACCCATTGTAGTCATGGTCCTGGCTGGCTATACTGAGGTGAGAGGGTGACTGTAAGTGTAAGCCAGGGGAGGACTCATGAGGACCAGCCTGGAGTTTTGCTCATAGCATAGTAAGAAGGTAGACCAGAAGACAGAGCTGGTACCCAGCAGCTCTGCAGTCTCCTCACTATCGAAGGGAGGCTGAACACAGCTTCTAGTCACAACTTATGGGAGACACTGCTCATGCCTCTGATTAGCAGCTGCACAAAATTCCTAGTTGATTCAGGAGTAGAGAAGGATTAGATTATTTCTAAGGCTGCTGTTTTGTGCTTCTAGAGATGTCACTGGCTGGTCACAAGAAGATTCATATTCTGCTTGTCATACACAGCATTGCACACCCCAGGCTGAACTGTCATTCTCTCAAGATCCTCTCGTACCACTGTTCTGCCTGCCCTGAGAAGTCGTGGGGTATGAAGCAGAAGCTTCAGTGCCTGTCTGCTTACTGGCTTAGGAACATCGTGCAGGGTGCATTTAGAGAGTGGAGATAATTAATAATCATAGCAACCCTACCGTGTAGGGTTGACGTGAGAACAAATTAGAGAAAAATGTGTCAATTAGGGAGCTCCAAATACTTACACAAATGTTCACAGTGTGCTATCACCATGCTATCCATCCGCCTGTGTGTCCTGCCAACATTTACCCTGCCACAACTATTCTCTGAGCTTTGAGCTTGTCCTGGTGATACTAGAAGGATTAGTTATGGGGTTCCTGTTCTTAAAGCGCTCTTACAGGGTTCATCATTGTGGAAGAAGTAGCCACAGAAGTAGCAGAGTGTGGGGTGTTCTAGGGCAGATGAATGTATGGGTTGAGTTGAATACTCTTATTCTAGACAGAGGAGGTCAGAAAAGTCTCTCTAGATGCTGTGGAAAATAAATATTAGTCATCACAATTACTATTTGAGAAGAGAATTTCTATGTATCAGGAAGAGTTCTATGTCTGTGTATAGAACTGTGACATAGATATTGTTGTACTAACCTTCAAGTTTTAAATAAAGAAACTGAGACACAGCAATAAACTAATTTCCCCAAGGAAACATGGCTGGTAAGTGTAGACCCCAATTCATGTCTAAGGAGGCTCACTTCAGAGCCCACATTAATCACTGGATAAGGCGTGTGGGCCCCAGAAAGTTGGTTTTAGGAAAATAATAATGGAATTGGAGACAAATTCATGGGTATGTGACACATGAAAACATTAGACAGGGTAGACTGGGTGTGACTGATAGCTGGGAGAAGAAGAAGACTCAAGGCTAGCTGTAGTTCATGACCTAGTCCAGTAAGAGGGTCATTTACAGGGATGGATGATACAGGAAGATCGTTGTTTTAGGGGGATCTTTTGTCATATGTACAGTCCGGGATGCTTTTGACTCATGCAGATTGTCGTCAAAGACAGATATGGATCTCAGAGGCAAGCTTAAGTCTCATCAGGACTTGGATTACAATGGAAATCTTGCAGATTTTATAGGATGAACTTCTCAGTTGAAAGTATGTAGATGAGACAATGACCAAGGATGTAAGTGTGTGATGCACCATTATTTGAAGTGTGAGCTGGATCAAATTAAGTTGTGCAGAGGGAGGGGAGGGAACCAGAGAGGAATGAATCAAGGAGAGATCATCTACTCCAAGTGATTGAGAAAGGGTAACCAAAGTACTGAACGGGGATCTGCTGGTCTTGGCTATGGGAAAATGAGAGCAATTTCAGCCATGGATCTAGTTTCAGAGGGCTGAAAATAAATGGGAGGTACAAAGTAAATGAGAACCCATATCACAGAAAGAGACTCTTGGGGTAGCTGTAGAGGCCATGGCACTTTTCTTTGCCTGTAGGATGGTGACAACTAAGTATGTTTTTAGTGACAGGAAAAACAGCCATGGTGAGTGGTGGAATTAAAATGAAAAAAAAAATGGCAATGGAGTGAGCTTACTGGGGCAAGAAGGACCTCCAATGTCCTCACCTGCCTGGCCTGTCAGCTTGACACAGCCTGGAGCTATTGAAGGGAGTCTCAATGGAGAAATTGTCTACATTAGATTGGCCTATGGCATGTCTGTAGGGCATTTTCTTGGTTGCTAATTGATGCAGGAGGACACAGCCCACTGTGGGTAGTACCATCCCTAGGCAGGGAATATAGCCTATATAAGAAACCTGGCAGAACAGAGGCGAGGGAGCAAATCAGTAAGCAGCATTGCATGGTTTCTGCCTGTACCTCCTGGCCTGAGCTCCTGTCATGGCTTCTGTAGATGACGGACTGTGCACGCTATCATAAAATAAACCCTTTCCTACTCAAGTTGTTTTTGGTCATGGTGTTTATCACAGCAATAGAAAAGCAAGTAAGGACATGGATTTTGAATTTTTTTTCCTCAAACACCTTCAGTGTTACGATGATGTTTATTCTGACAGTGTCTACATATGACAGACAATGTATGGCACACAAATGGGGCTTCATTAAAATGTTGGTTGTTAAATTACAGGAGGAAGAAGATTTGAAAATACATACATTTTTTGATAATAAGAAGAAAGCTATATTTATTTTGTTGTCATTATTTGTTTTTTCCCATTGTTACACATTTTAAAATACATTAATTTATTAATTCAAGTTACATGTCAATCATATCCCCCCACCCTCCTCCCCTCCTGGTCCCTTCCTCCCACCTATCTTACTCCTCCAGTGTGGGGCCCCCACATATCAGTCCCCCTTCGTTCATCAGTCATATGAGGGCTAAGAGCTTCTTTTTGCTCTGGGGCCTGAGTTGGTAGCTCCACTAGGATAAAGTGTAACAAACTAACAGGTAACAAAGTCCATGACTGAGACCGCCCCACCCCTACTTGTTACAGGATCTGTATGAGGACCAAGTTCCCTATCCTCTATATTTGTATAGGGGGGTCTAGATCAAGTCTAAGCTTTTTTTCTTCTTATTTTGGTTCAGTGTTTCAGTTGCTGTAAGCCTCTAGGAGCCTAGGTTATTTTGTTCTGTTGATCTTCATATGTTAATCTTGATCTTCCGGAGCTCTCTATTCCTCCTCGCTCTCTTACATATGACTCCCAGAGTTCCATCTAATGTTTGACTGTGTGTCTCAGAATCTGTTTTGATCTGATGCTGGGTAGAAGTTCTCATAGGATAGCTGTGCTAGGTTCCTGTTCCTTTGGGCCTGTTGGTTGTAGGATAGTTTTCCTGTACTATATGGCTAACATCTGGTTATAAGTGAATACATGCCATGCATATCTTTCTGGGTCTAGGTAAGCTCACTCAGGATGAACTTTTCTGGTTCCATCCATTTGCTGCAAATTGCATGATTTCCTTGTTTCTGATAGCTGAGTAGTAAGTATTCCATTGTGGAAATGTACTACAGTTTTTTTTTTTAATCCATTCTTTGGTTAAAGGGCATCTGAGTTGTTTCCAGTTTCTAGCTAAAACAAATAAAGCTGCTTTGAACATTGTCGAGCTGATGTCCTTGTGGTTTATTAAGGAATTTTTTGGATATTGCCCAGGAGTGGTATGGCTGGGTCTTGAGGTAGAGCTATTCCAAGTTTTCTAAGATATAATCAGACTGATTTCCATAGTGGTTGTACAAGTTTGCAATCCCACCAGCAATGGAGGAGAGTTCCCTTTTCTCCATATCCTTGCCAGCATGTGCTGTCATTTGAGCTTTTGATCTTAGCCATTCTTTTTTTTTTTTTTGGTTTTTCGAGACAGGGTTTCTCTGTGTATCCTTGGCTGTCCTGGACTCACTTTGTAGACCAGGCTGGCCTCGAACTCACAAAGATCCGCCTGCCTCTGCCTCCCAAGTGCTGGGATTAAAGGCGTGCGCCACCACCGCCCGGCGATCTTAGCCATTCTTACAGGTTTGAGATGGAATCTCAGAGTCGTCTTGAGTTGCATTTCTCTGATGACTAAGGATATTGAGCATTGTGTCATATGTCTCTCAGCCATTAGAAATTCCTCTTTTGTGAATTCTCTGTTTAGCTTTTTACCCTATTTTTCTTTATTGGTTTATTTGATTTATTGGTATTTAATTTCTGGAGTTCTTTGTAAATTTTGGATATAAGCCCTCTGTCCGATGTGGGGTTGGTGAAGATCTTTTTCCCAATCTGTAGGCTACGGATTTGTCCTAATGACAGAGTATCAGGGTAATTGTAGCCTCATAGTATGAGTTTAGTAGTGTTCTTTCCATTTCTATTTTGTGCAAGAATTTGAGAAGTATTGCTATCAGCTCCTTTTTGAAGGTCTGGTAGAATTCTGTGATGAAATTTTGGCTTTTTTTCATTTAGAGACTTTTAATGACATCTTTTATTTCCTAGGGGTTATAGAACTGTTTTGTTTACTTTGATTTAACTTTGGTACGTGGAACCTATCAAGAAAATTGTCCATTTCGCTTAGGTTTTCCATTTTTGTAGAGTACAGGTTTTTGAAGTAGTACCTAATAATTCTTTGGATTTCCTCAGTGTCTGTTATTTCCACCCTTTCATTTCTGATTTTGTTGATTTGAATATTTTCCCTCTGCCTTTTAGTTAGTTTGGCTAAGGATTTGTGTATTTTGTTGATTTTCTCAAAGACCCAACTCTTGGTTTTGTCAATTTTTTTGTATTGTTATTTTTGTTTCTAATATATTGATTTCAGCCCTGAGTTTGATGATTCCCTGCCCATCTACTTCTTTTGAGAGTGTTTGCTTCATTTTTTTCTAGCTCTTCCAGTTCTGCTGTTAAGTTGCTCATATGAGCTGTCTCCACTTTCATTTTGAAGGCACTTAGTGCAATGAACTTTCCTCTTAGCACTGCTTTCATTGTGTCCCATAGGTTTGGGTTGTTATGCCTTCATTTTCATTGAAATTTAGGAAGACTTTGATTTCTTCTTTATTAGTTCCCTGTCCCAGAGGTCATTGAGTAGAGAGTTGTTCAGTTTCCATGAATGCGTAGGCTTTTTGTTATTTCTGTTGTTGTTGAAGTCAAGCTTTAATCCATGGAGATCAGATAAGGTATGACGTGTGACTTCAATTTTCTTATATCAGTTGAGACTCGCTTTGTGTCTGATTATATGGTCAATTTTGGAGAAGGTTCTATGAGGTGCTGAAAAGAAGGTATATTCTTTTGTGTTTTGGGAGAAATATTCTGCAGATATCTGCTAGGTCCATTTGGTTCATGACCTCTGTTAGTCTCATTATTTCTGTTTGGTTTCTGTCTCGATGACCTGTCCATTGTTGTGAGTGGGGTGTTGGAGTCTCCCACTACTAACGTGTGGGGATCAATGTATGGTTTAGGCTTTAATAGTGTTTCTCTTACAAATGTGGGTGCCCTTGTGTTTGGGGCATAGATATTCAGTATTGAGATGTCATCGTGATGAATTTTTCCTTTGCTGAGCATGTAGTGTCCATCACTATCTTTTTTGATTAATTTCATTGAAAGCTTATTTTATTGGATATTAGGATGGCTACTCCAGCTTGCTTCCTAGGACCATTTGCTTGGAAAACCTTTTCCCAGCCCTTTACAGTGAGGTAAAAATCTATCTTTGTTGGTGAGGTGCATTTCTTGTATGCAACAAAATGATGGGTCTTGTTTACAGATCCATTTTGTAAGCCTGTGCCTTTTTATTGGGGAGTTGGCAGATATTAATGACCACAGATTATTATTTCCTGTTATTTTGATGTAGATGGTAGTAGCGTGTTTGTATGCTTCTTTTGGTTTAGCTGCAGTGGAGTTATTTGTTTTCTGTGTTTTCTTGGGTGTAGTTATCTTCTCTGGGTTGGAATTTTCCTCCTAGGAACTTCTGTAGAGGTGGATTTGTGGATAGATATTGTTTAAATTTAATTTTGTCATGGACTATCTTGTTTTCTCCATCTATGGTGATTGAAAGTTTTGCTGGGTATTGTAGTCTGAGCTGGCACCTGTGGTCTCTCAGGGCTTACAGGATGTCTGTTCAGGCTCAAGTTTCTGAGAAGTCAAGGTGTAATTCAGATGGGTCTGCCGTTAGATGTTACTCAGCCTGTTTCTCTTACAGTTTCTAATACTCTTTCTTTGTTTATACAATGCTTTGTAGTTTTTCTTTTTCTGCTTTTAGTATATTGGAAGAAATGAAATAACTAGGGATTCTTATTTACTGTGATTATAAAAAATGGTTCTTTGTGTGACACCAAATGGACATAATAGAATTTATTTAACCATCCTAGTGCTGTTTCTGATTGAGGTAATTTACAATATTTTGCAATATTAGGTCATTTACAATATTCTTTTGACTGAGTCTATGATAGTTAATATTTATTTGTTTGTAGAATTCAGGATTAAACTCACACAGACTAGGCAACTGTATCCTAAGGCCCCATTTAACTTGTTATTTTGTTCCAGCTGCCCTTGAAATCATTTTGTAGCCCATTTAGGACTTGACTTTGTAAATCTTTCTGCCCCAGCTCCTGACATTAAAGATCTGTATTACTAGGCCAGGTGTTTTTAACTGTCAGGGAAGTTGGGTTGATAAATGCCCAGAAGTTCTGTACAGCACATCTCTAAGAGGGTGTTTCAGGCAGCATTAATTCATGAAGGCTCTATCCAAATGAATGCTTTAATGCACTGAGAGATTAAAAATGTGAATAGACTTTTGGTAGTGGGACTGTGAGAGGTGGGGCCTTATTGTGGGATGTCCATCACCAGAGACATCTTGCCCTGGCCCTTTTCCATCATGACTCTATTCTTCTCAAGGTCTGTTGTGATGTTACCAGCCTCCTCTTCCATATGCTTCTGCCATAATGATATTCTCCTTCACCCTGGGTCCAGAAACAGAGTCAAGTGAGCATGAACTGAACTCTTTGAAATTGTCAGCAAAATTAATCTTTTCCTTTTACATTGTTTTTTTGGCTAGGTACTCTATCCCAGCAACAAGGATGCTAACTAACAGTTTTGTTAGGATGAATTATTAAATTTAGTTCCTAGAATAGGGTTTTGCTTATTTTGTCCTTTGCTAAATTCTCAGTGTCTTGAGGGGCTCTCAATGACAGTAGTGTTCTGTGGAAGGTTGAGGTGGAGAGGCTGCATGACAGCACACATATGGACTTGAGACCTTATTCATGCTGACCTGACTCCCTTCACAGGGCAGAGCTGAATCATCACATGGGAGCAGTCAGCTCAGAACTGGCTGACTGCTGGCTGTATTGTACAGGATGGAGCCTCCAGGCTACCACAGCTGCTGGATTCAGCTGGTGGAATTTGCCTTGTTGAAACCGAGAGCCAGCTGGTTAAGAGTGAGGGCCAGAGCTGTGTGGATTCAGATGAAGTCCACTCCAGCTCCCCCAGGACATCCACTGGCTGCTCTACATCTGTGACTGTCCTGTGCTGAGGTCCTATCCTGGATGAAGTTTGCAGGCCTGCCTTCTTTTGGCCTTGACCTTCCTCATGGAGTCTTGTCAATTTTGAATTCTTAAGAACTAAGTTAGTTACACAAGAGTGCATGCCTGCGTGTGTACATACAAGGCAAGCACTCTACCACCCAACTGCTTCTCTAGCTTAATTTGAAATTTTCAAGTAAACTATAACTACTGCATCTCAAGAGTTAAGATCTTTTTTTTGACATTTTGTTAATATTTTATTTCCTGTTTATAAAAGCAATATAAATGCGCTTTCATTAGGTCATGTAAAAAATATAGAAAACTAAAATTACCTTAAGTCCCTCATTTGTAGATAATGTGTGTGTGTTTGACATGTTCACACGTGGAGGCCAAGAGTCAGTGTCTTCTTCAATCTCTCTCTACCTTATGTTTTGAGGCAATATCCCTGGAGTGTACCAGTTTGACTAGATTGGCTGGCTAGCAAGTGCTAGACATGCCCTTGCCTCTGCCTTCCCTGTAGAAGTAAAGTATTTAAATTATTTACCTGTATTTATATTATATTTAATTGGTCAGCGGTGTTGATCCTTAACTTGCCATTAAAAATGAGCACACACAGACACCTGATGGATTTATCAATCCTTAGCCTGGATTGTGCAATCTTAGCCCATCTAAGCTAGCCCTTAATTCTATTCCCCAAATATGACCCCATAAATATATAAATATCCCCTGGGCTGTTACTCTCCAAGCTATGCCAATGTTCCAGGCCACGTGGAATGAGGTTCTTTTCTCAAACCCATAGCATATGTCCTCCTTCCTGCTCCTTCTGGCTTCTCTTCTTTCCAAGATCCTTTCTGTCTGCCCCAGAAGCCTGGGAACTTTTGCCCCGCCTACCTTTTTCTCTGCCCAGTCGCTGGCCTTAGCATTTTATTTATTTATTCATTCATTTATTTATTTTCTGTTTATTATTTATTTATATATATTTTTAATAACTTATTTTTTATTTCTTCAAGTTACATCTCAATCACAATCCCCTCCCTACTCCCCCCTCCAGTCCCACCCTTCCACCCTCCTCCCCCTCAACCCCCCATCCTCTTCCCTTCTTTTTTTTTTTTTTTTTTTTTTTTTTAGTTTAAGGTATTTCTTTTTTGAGACTTGGCCACCAAGTCGATAAGCGATTTCGGTCCTTTTGGTAAGGAAGAAGTAAGTTTCTTTGGTAAATTTCCAGCTGAGTAATTTAAATTACCCCCTCCTTCCAGTCCCCTGCAAGCAGCCATAGACAACTAGAAACTCAGGTCTCAGCGGTTATCTTTGTTTTGCATAAGCCCAAACAATGACTGCATGTCCCAAGCTAAGTAAAAGCAACAGGGTTGGTCACAAAACAAACAAACAAACAAACAAACAAACACCCCACAGAGCCAAAGTGGAATGAAGAGAGGACAAACAGATTTTATGCTGGGATCAAACTCAGGATGGATCTGCCACTCCCACCCCTGGAAACCCCATGTGCTGGAAACGAAAGGATATAAAATGCTTACTGAATCCAACAATTATTCAGTGATCATTTACTATATGCTGTGTGTGAAGATGCCCATGTGAGCTTCACTGTGAGAAAGTGCAGGAGGCACAGATTCACTTTTCTGTGGGCATCCAGGAGCTCGGTCCAGAGCTTGCAGTTGGTTACCAGGCTCCACGGTTGCTCTCTGGGAGATCTTGGCGAAGTTGTTAGTGTTTCTTTGGCTTCAGTTTCTTAGTTTAAAAAGGATATAATCGATTTTAATGGAAAGAGGGAAGAGAGAGTTAACAGATGCAATGAATGTATCTGGACACTCCCAGGGACATGTTATATCTTCTTTGTTGCATTGTAGCTTTTGGTCCTGGGGAAGGCATAAAGGTGGAGGGTCTTTGGCCTTTGCTCCCTGCTCCTTACTGGCACATGCCCCTGTCTTTGCAGAGAATTTTTAGCTTTCATCTTTTTGTGGCTCTTTGAGCTTACACTTGGCGTACATGGCCTTTGATCTTTGATGATTTCTAGTCTGTTCTTCAGCTAGGAATTAATGCAGCACGAGGCTGGGTGCTGTGGGAGACAGGGGTCAAGGACTCATGGTCTTTTCCTGGTATCTTAGTCTCCGAGGATCTCACACATAACCAGGTCCAAGGGAGAGAGTTTTTTAAAATTTAAATATTTGTTTACCTATTTATTTTCTGTGTGTGCATATGAGTGTGCCTCAGCACATGTGTGGAGCTCAGAGGTCATCTTGCAGAAGTTGGTTTTTTCCTTCTATCCTGTAGGTCCCAGGAACTGAGCTTGGAGCTCAGATCTACCAGGCTGGGCCACAAGCACTTTTGCCTCTGGTCAGTCTTGCTGGGCTGCTTGGGAAGAATCTATGGGAAGAGTGATATGGCATGGGTTCAGGGTTCCTTAGGACCAACGGAAGGTGACCCATCCTGAATGTGGGTACAAGTTCTCAAGAAAACAGCCTAAAGTCAGGATTCTGGGCCCCACTCCCAGGTAAAAGATGACTTAGTTCTCTGCTCAAATATTTTACTAGTTTGTCCATTTGGTTGCTCAGTTGGCCTGTACAATGTCACTTCTGTGTCCCACTCAAATTTCTGGCTTTTGCCCAAGCCCCATCACATCTCTTTTATATACCCAGTATATTGTATACACAGTCACTTCCTAACCCTTCTCCTTTTTAGAGTCCGTTGTCAGAGGTGCAGGTTACTCCAAAGGGCTTACCATGATTCCAAGCAAATAGTGGGAGGTTTAGAAAATATGTTCAATATGTAATTTTATTTTTCCATCTTATTGGATATCACAAAGACAATCAAAGATTGATCTTAAAAAATCTCGTGACTATAGTCACAATATTGTCTTTGGTCTTCTGCAATTCTTCTGTTTAAATTGGTGATGATCTTAGATGAACTTGAGATGTGTTTGGAGCAGAAGGTCATTAGGACTTTCTGGGTAGCACTGAACTATTCTGGTGTCAAGTACAGATAATATCATTATTTTGTGTTGTGAGAGGCACTCTACAGAGTTGAGGCTAACTGAGGGTCATCCATTTTTGGTTTTTACCTAAGTGTGTGGCACGCAGAAGCAGAGGGTGGTACAGGTATTTTTTATTAGACTTGTTGATGGAATGGTCAGGCTGGTGTAAGGGCCGTAGCTTATGCTGGGGAGATTGGCTTCTGCCTCCTCCTTGAGCATTGTTTGTCCGGTGGTATCACCAATAGAGGTCCTGAGGCCAGTCCACCATGACCGTTTACTGTGTTTGGTGGGGTCAAAGCTGAAACCTTGGCTTGAGTCTCACTTTTCTTGTTTAAATGTTGTCAGGAATACGAGGCAGCTTGAGGGTTATAAGTAAAACCAAACCCGCATTGCTTTGGTTCCACTGCTTATTAAAGAAATGCTCACCAAGACATTAACTATACTAAGAGAAAATTTCACAGAAGAAGGGCCCACAGAGAGAATCACTGTCTCTCCAGAGGCCAGCTTGCTGACTTCATGGCTTTCTCCTGTGGTCAGGAGCACATGTCCTGCACACGATTCTGCCACGGAGCAAGAGAAGACCATTGTTCCACTGGGACTCCACCCCTGAAGGTTTGTCCCCGTTGGCTCATTAAGTCATGTCTGCCTGGGGATCAGTGGTGAAGCTGTGAGTTAACTCAGCCAGCAAACTTCACAGAGCTTTCACAATGTGACACCATGTTGGAGAGCCAGAGATGATACTATTTTTAGAGCCACGGTTCCCTGGGGCCAGGAGGTTAGTGAAGAATCCCCCCTGCTTCTTTCTGTCACTTCTCTGTAGGAGATTTCCACACTCTGCCTCCTCTCTGAGTGGCTTCTATTTGCTAAAAGACAACTTTTAGCTCTAGTGTCTCAGTGGGAGCCTCCTGGGTAAGCACTGCAGGACTGTTGTATCCACACGAATAAACCCCACTGGAAAAAAGAAAAATGGTGCCTTTATCTTTTTCCATGAAGCATTTGGCAGGAGTGGCTTTATTTTCTCCTTTATCTCTCCTGTGTCCCACACAAACAGTGATGGGGATAGAGATTGCTTTGTTTGGTGTTCCGGCCAGAATTATTCCTAATCTGTAGCTGCCTCGGTTTCTTTGCTCACTGAGTCAGCTGGTGCATGACTCTGCCCTGCTCACTTCTGTCCTCAGCTGTAGCTCACCTTCCTCTGTGAGGGTCCTTTGACCACTATTTGGAGGGTAGATGTTTATTACTGGGGGGGGGGTCAGTGTCTTCTCTATATCTCAGAGCATCTACGAGGTGGTTGGAAAGTGGCCCCTGGAGCACTTCCTTTGACGTTTCTCAGGGAGCCAGTGCTAGTGCCTGGAGCAGTTTCTTCAGGAGGTGCCAGATGTCACCTCTGCCATCTCTTCTAGAACTTCCCTAAGGTTGATGGTAACACAAGCCCCTTTCTAATTATCACTTCTAATCATTTCTCGAGAAGTGTAGTCCTCAAGGAGAAGAGGTGTTTGCTCCCTTGGGATTTTAATCTGTGTTGTTTGACTCATTCTGTGCTTTCTCATCTGAAAATGATTTCTTTGGCAGATAAGTAAGGAGAAGGTTTCATGTTAGTGATAAGAAAATGATCAAAAGGGTGGGGCTCATGTTTATGTTTGGAAGTGTGCTAGCAGATACTTCGTAGGACAAGATAGAGACCATCTCTATCTTTGAAGTAAGCTCTCTTGGGGGCCTATTATTTTTTTGTTAGATTTCAAAAGAAGAGGGACCACTCTACTGGCATGGAGGTCTCCATCAGTGTAAGTGAAGAGAGTACTGTAAAACTCTTCAGGGTACTAGACATGCCAGCCTGACACTTGGGAGCTGTGCCAGCTGCCTCGGGGCCAGCAAGGCCACCCTCCTCATGTCATTCATCACCTGAAGCTCAGGACTAGACCATCTTCGTGGCCAGGCTCTAATTTCCCTGTGCCTGCTTTCAAAATATTTCATTGGCTTGTCAGGATTTAGGGCCACCTGTAGCATACTCTTCAGCCAATCTTCTCTCCCCTCCTGGATCTCAGGAAGACCCTCTCCCCTGCAGCTCTCTCAAAGAACTATTGCTTTCCTTCCATTCTTCCGCACTGCTCAAGCAGGAGGTGAGACGTGTGAATTCCTTCCTTCACCATTTCCACATCTAGACCTATTTCTCTCCTCTCTAAATTCACTCACCTACAGATCTCATATCCCCCCCCCCCGCCCCGCAATGAGATCACTCAGTAGACCCAACATCCTTTGTAGTCAGCACTCTGTGGGTCACTCGCTTGATTCCTTGAGGACTTCAGCTCATAGTGAACTATCATCCCCCCAGCACTGTTTCTTTTAATTGTTGGCAGGCTGCACATACATATAGGATTCTTCACTTTATTACCCCAATCATCTTCCCCTGTCATATCTAAGCAACTCCCTCTGTTGCTGGTCATCTTCCAGTAGCCTCAGCGCTTACCATTGAACCTGGCCAAAATCATCATGCCTTTCTTTAAAAATCTTTTGTTACAAAAATCATCACAATTATTATGTGTGTGTTTATGTGTATGGTGTGTGTGTGTGTGTGTGTGTGTGTGTGTGTGTGTGTGTGTGTGTGCACATGTGCCATAGCACATGCATGGAGCTCTGAATGCAACTTGTGAAGAAGTTCCTTCCTTCTACTTTCATGTATGTTTTGGGGATTGAACTCAGGCCATTAGACCTACATGATCTGTCAGGAAGCATCTTTACCCTCTGAGCCATCTCATCGCCCCTGCCCTCTCCCCATCCCCTCCCCTTGCTTCTCCTCGCTCCCTTTTTCTTTCCCGTCCTCCTCCTCTCTTCTCTCTTCTTCTCTACTCTCTTTCTACCTGTCCTTCTGTGCCCCAGATAGCCTCAAATTTGCCATGCAGCCAAGGACTATCTTGAACTTCCAGTGCTACAACCTCTGCCTCTCCCACCCAGCTATTCAGTGGTGGGGATCAAGCCCCGGGTACCATGTGTCCCAATCAATTGCCATATGTCCCCAGTCTTCCAAATCTTAACTTCTAACATTCTTCAACAATTCAGTAATTTCCAGCATTTCTGGGTAATGGAAGCTCACATTCATCTTTCAGCTTGGGATAGAGATGGGACTTCAGGGTTACTTCCTCTTTCAGCTGGGTGCTTTTGGGAAGCCACAGACGTCACAAGTGAAGGTGAAACTGGAGTCCGACCTGTTTATTCTCATGTATTTCTGCCTCCCCAATGGCGCCTGTCTATTTGTACCTGTCATTACTAGAATCATCATTATCTTGAGTTTGTGTACATCCTCACTTACTCTGCGCTCCCCCGGTTTGCATTCTCTCAGTAGAATTCTAAAACCCATTAAACTCCACTCACTTCGCCATGCCCAGTGCTCCTCTACTGAGTGTTTGGCTAAGGAGGGCGCTGCACCACTCTTGTTCTTAGCTCAAATTTGGGATCACTGACTTTAACTGGGTCATGGTTTTGCCTTTTACTCGCCCTCCCTTTTTAAAACTGCGTGTACTTTCTGATCTTCGTGGACAGTGGTTTCAAGTCCTCCTTTTTTCCTCTTCTAAATGTTCTCTGCCTTTCTCACATACAATCTCAGCTGGTCACTTGTATGTACTTCTTGAAGGAAATGGCCACAATTTGAGGAGTGCCATGTTGCCCATCTGTGCCCATTTATGTGTTGTGCCTTCTGTGACTACACTCCTCTACTTGGGCATGCCATTTCAAAGCTTTTTTATATAAGGGAATTCTGTAGGAATGTCTAATCTCAGTCAGTGATGCCATACTATTGGATCATTCCAATCGGAACCTAGTTACTATTCCTTTCATCTTAACATAGTCCTCAAAGATCCCTTACCCCTCATCAATTACTTCAGTGTGCTTTGCTTTCCTTCCCTAGAAAACCTCTTGAATGTGACATCTGTATTCAAAGTCTTCATAACTGTGATTGGCTTTCACATCCCCACTCTGCCAAGACAAATCTCTCTAATGTCACTCATATTCAAATTCAAACTCCAGTGACTGAATAATTAATTGTTTTTATTTCTATCCCAAGTTTCTCTCTGGCTTCCTCTTCTACATGTTGCCTTACCTTGGGCTGTCCTAGGACCTCTGCACTTGTTGTTCCTAGGCTGCAAATGCTCACGCCCTTACTTCATTAGAGTCTGCATCCAAATGTGTCCAAGCAGACTGTCTTGCTCTATACTTGTCTTCTTAGCCTTCTTTCTCTCCCCAGTATTGCTTATCACTATATAACTGACAGTATAGTTTCTATTTATCTTTTTTTTCAATCTCACCATCCCACAAGAGTTTAAGCCCCATGAGAGAAGGCTTTTCATGCCATTTGTTTAGCTCCCTGATGTCTGAAGTGCGGAGTTCCCAGGGAATGGATACTGCACCTTAATGGAGTGAAGAACAGTTGTCCAGCACTTCTACTATTTCCCAAGCTCATTGCAGAAGATTGCTGGCTCGAAGCTCTCTGCCTGTGTCAAAAGACACGACCAGCTCCTACTGCATATGGTTGTGAGGATTAGATGAGATAATGTGTTATGAGGATAATGTATTGTACATCTACAAGACATAAACTAGATATGTGGGAATGAGATACAGAGTTCAAATACACTATTTACTTTCATCATTGTTGCTGTCCTCTGATGACGTCATAGTCTCATTTTCCCATTAGGCCTTCCTCCCAGGGTATAAGTGCAATGTGAACTCATTGAAGAGGATCTCAGTCCTGCCCGTCATTAGCTTCATGCTTTAAAGCAATTTATTTCTTTAATCTTTGTAAACTTCAGTTGCTAACACTGGACTAGTCAATGACACTTTCCTTGCTGAGTCCCAGTGAAGAGAAATGGCTGTGGAAAAGGGGTCTAGAATCTTGCCCTGACACGGTCACATCCCAGTGGGTCACAGCCCAGTGGGTCACAGCCCTTGGCCACGCACAGGGTGCAGGTGGGGGTGGCAGAGGTATGCTCACAGGCAAGCAGGGACTAAGCTAAGCGTCAGAGTCTGCTGCAGTGTTCGCGTTCAAATTCTAAAATTGGCTCTCATCAGCAAGCAGCCTGTGCAGTCACGGCTCCTAACCCACTCCTTCCTTTTTCTCACCCAGATCACTCAGTAGTGTTTTTAAAAGCAAAGATGTAATTTTTAGCATTCTTGAGATGTGTTTCTTTTTATACTTTCTGTCTTTCATAGACTGTTTTCCTCTAATTTTTAAACATCCTGTCTGGAATCTAGAAGAATGCATGAGTCTGTTTTAGTCCTTTGTTTTCCTCCATCTCAAAGCTTTCTGCCTAGGTTTTGGTCACCTTTATCTCAGCAGCCAGACCTCTCAAATAGGCCACACACAGAGATCAACAAATTTACTTGCTTCTCCTGCTACTTTAGAACCTTCAAGGAGGAAATCGATGTATTCTTTTAGATGATAGAACAACTATGGGGAGGCTTCTGCTGACCTGTTTTAACCTATTGTTCCTTCAAGCCAGATCAGCCAGCATCTACCTCACAGAGATGTTGTTTCTTTACCACCCACTTTCCCCTCATACATTCTTCTGAATTTTCTGCCCAAACTCATCTGCTGTCCCAGTATCAGAAGGAACTCCATGAATGGAAGAAGCCCTCCGGGGACAGAAGTGAGAGTTAAAATCCTACCCCAAATACATGAGCTCATCGGTTCAGCATCCTGCAGAACAGGGAGTGGAATCTTGCCAGCACTTCACATTGACCAGGAAAATTCTCCATGTCATCTACTTCTTTTTTTTGGCACGTACCTAATGTCTTTGAATGATGTCCTAGAAAACTGTGGATCAAGGAAGACCACCTGATCCACCACCTCAATGTTATGGAAGTATGTAAAATAAAGTAAAATGACCAGAGAAAAAAAAGTTTAATATAATTTAAAAAATGAACTTTCTGGTAAGTGAAAGAGTTGGAGTAGACTGGCCACATAATTCTTGGAGCTGGCAAGGGGCTTTCCACCTGTGGACTATGACATTCTTTGTTATATAGTTTGCAGCCCACCTTTGGAAGGAAGTAGGTCTGACAGCTAACTAGCTTGAATCTATTTGAATATATCAGAGAAAGACCTCTCCCTAAACATTTTGAATCCACAGAGCAGTGTCCTGCCTCCCACAGAAATGGAGGCTAAATAAACTGACAGCTTCTCTTTCAGTGAATAGAATTGGCTAGCCCCCACCCTGAAATACATGTAATAATGTAATTCTGAAGTAGGCATTGCAAGTCTACTCTTGCAAACAAGCTAAAGACATTGAAATGGGCTTTTTGAAGTTTATTTGTTCTTTCAATGACGTTTCTTGAAGAATACACCATCAATAATTTCATCGAAACTCTTTTAGCTGAACATTTGAGAAGGCGCCTTATACTACAGGAAGACTTCAAATGTTAGAAGACAGAATGGGGCTTTCCTTTCACTCTCCTGTCAGTGGAAACTCTCTTTTCTTTGAAAGGCACATGCCTTGGGTAAGGACCAGGTACATAATTATGGAAATCTTTAAAGTTAGAGACTTTCCCAAGGTCACAGAGTTTACTGTGACACTCAAGCACTCGGACTTCGATTTCCTAAGCTTTCTCCTGTCCTACTTTCCCTACAGCAACTCTACATGGTGTATCTATTCCTGGATGGTGGACTTAGTAGAATGGTACACACACAAGAAGGGAAATCGGGAAGGAAGAGTCAGCAAGGTCTTGGTGGCCTCCAAATAGCTTTGCCCCTTTTGAAATTTGTGGAGTACTTAGTCCTATCATATAAAATCCCAGTTAGGGTTCACATTTTCCTGAGGTTTGAGCTCTCTGTATTATCAGTAAGTCACTGCTCAGTCTAGGAGCTTGAGAAGCAAGGGAATAATGTTCTAGTTTTCTGGCCTAATAGGGAACAACCCTCCTCCTCTTCTGATGAAGCTTAAGGGCGAATTGTGGCCATAGAGGTCCCTAGACTCATTTGTCCCAGTCTCTCCTAAGGCACTTACAATTGCCACGCTCACTTGAATCCTTGACGCTCCTTGCTTGTTCTCAAAAAGATCATCTTAGCTCCTAAGTTGCTCCATTCCCGTCTAGAGAAAAGATTAAGCCTTCAATGCCATCTCTGAAGGTGGGGACTTGCGAGAGCGAATCTGAAACTATGATCCTCAACCTCACAGGTTGGAAACATCTGGGTCAGCATGTTCAAACTGCAGGATTGGGTTTTGGTGAGAACCAGGTGATTCCTAGGCATAGCACATTCTGAGGATCACAGTCCTTTGGCCTGAAGGAGATGCCTGATGACTGGTCTCAACCACTTCCCACTGATTGGTGGAATCACCATCAGACCAGATGCTCAAGGACCACAGCGGCAGCAATGCAGGACCTGAGTGTAGACTTCATGCATGCATCCACCGAGCTACTAATTATCAGTTTACCCTTCTGTGGATGGGTGTGGTGGGTGGGAAGGCTAGAGACAGTCCTTGCCCTGTCTATCCTCCTGTCCCATCCTATAATTTAAGAAACCCAGTCTTCCATTTTTGTCATCATCTTCTCTTTATTTTTTGTTTTACTCTTCAGATATTTTATGAATATTATGTCTGCCAGACTCTGTTTGAAGATAAACAAGGCAGATAAGGACCCCCTCTCCTGCTTAGATGGTTGACATTTCATGGTGGACTAAAAAGAAAATAAACAGGTAGACCCATACTCCCAAGTTAATTACAGATTGTGGTCATTGAAATGAAGTAAATAAACACGATATTGTGTGGACAGACTGCCTTCCCAGGGAGAGCTCTCGGCACTGCTGCTCCATGGGTGGCATCTGAGCCGAGACTTGATGGATGGGCTTTAGGTAGGGGCAGGAACTAGGCCAGATGGTTGAGTCCTCTAAGGCTACATCTGCTGTTGTGGGATATCACATGCTACTAATGACGGCAGTGGGGCATGGAACACTCCCTGTGTGCCAGGCTATGTATCAATCATTTTCCAGGCTCTGTTGGATTCAGTCTTTGAGGGGGGCATGGAGGGTTGTACTTCCACTTCAGAGGAGGAATCAGAGGAAACATCCAGAAGTCAAATGGGTGGTTTCAGGGGCACACAGTAGGAGCCAGTGTGAGTAATTAGCCTGCACTTGGTGGGAGAATCAGATGCTCTTTGGCGTTCTATGGGTCCCCTCTTTCATGTCACAGGCAGCTGCTGACTGCAGAAGAAGCAGGATGACAGAGCGTGTCCAGGCTTGCTACAATTATGAGCATCAAGAGGTGTAATAGCAACCACTTGATGCTGTTGAGCACCTAGATTTTGGAAGGTGCTTGTAACTTACCTTACACTTACTGTGTCTCATGATCACGCATCCAGAGAGGTACGGATGAGTAAGTCTGATTTTAGAGAAGTTAGGCATCTCGATTAGGTCATTCAACTGGTCATCTGGTAAGTAGAAGACTTCCATGTGCACTTGCAGGTCTGCTTCTGAATCTCAGACTCTCTGCCCTGCTTCCCTGACAAAGTCAGCCAATCGGTGCAGTGCCTTAAGAGACACACAGCAAAGATCAAAACTGCCAGAACCCTTCTTTTCTGCCATGGTTCTGTCCTCCATCCCCCAATCATGCTACCTTGTCTTCTTGACTTTAGGGATGCTTGTTGCAAAGCTGGTGTGCCTCCTTTCTTTAGTCTGACAATTGCTGGTAAGTACTTGGACACATCCTAGGATAATTTGCTGTGTTTTCTTTCTTTAGAATGTTGTCAACCCAGCATGAAACCACTTTCAATCATTAACAAGGTAATATGGGTTTGTCTGTCATCATCTCTTCACAGGTGGGGGCTTGCTGCAAGCAGGGCACAAGAGGCCACATTGTGAAGGTAAAGATACTGCTGTACTTGTCTCAGACACTGTCCTTCAGTCTCAGCTACTTGCATGCAGTTGAAGGGGAGGTCCCATGAAGAAGAGAAGCCCTGAAATAGAAGACAGGTAGAGGACCTAAAGCAGACATTGCATCTTTACCTTGTGCAGCCTTACCATGTTCCACAATGTTCAGGCTTACATGGACTCCACTGTGGCTCCACATTCACGGTGCCAGTCTTTAGTTTAATTCCATGTCATGACAATGATGGCATCAGATGACACTGAATACCAAGTTCATAATCTCACATTGTTGATGCAATTTATAATTTTGGTTAAAATCTGCTCCTTGACCCATTTCTAGCCAACCTACTACTTTTAGAGTTTCTGACCCGTACCGTTTCAGCTGCTGTGGTGTGGGTCAGGTTACGTGTGGGGAGATGGCCTGGCATCATTCCTTCTAGCCTCTGGGTTGGTGTAGGTTGGGGTTAGTTGAAAATGGCTTTATCCTCTGTGATTTGGGCTTGAACTGAATTGAGCCTGAGAAAAAACTAGGACTCAATCTTTACTCAACAAATTTGAATGTCAAGATCCGCGTAACTGGAGTCAACACATATCACACTGTCAGAATCCAAATGACTGTGAAACTTTCTTTGGGGGAAAAAAGATGGAATCTTATATATTAAGAGTGGCTTATAGCTTTACCTGTCTCTTGAACCTTCATGAGCAGAAGTATATTGGTATCAATGATTTTCTTCCTACTCTCTTCAGGCTATTTGTATGCAATAATTAGCTCTTTGTAATGTACACATCAAATTGTTAGTGGTCTCACTATCAAAACCTATTAAAACTTGGTTTATGGATTATTTTTACAAAATAGTTTTATTTGTAAGATGTTCTCAGGAGGAGCTGGAATGCGGTTCCATGGCAGAGAACTCAGCACACAGGTGTGAGGCTCTGGGCTCAGGGTATGTTGGCATTATCTCCAATGTTCTGAGGGGGTCACAGTGTTGGCATTATTATCTCCAGTGTTCTGAGGGAGTCACAGATATGGGCTGTCTTCTGGTTTGTCAACACGTGCGTATGTGACAACATCAAACCCCTTCGTTCTTGTCTCATCATGCTTGAGCTGGGGATGAGTGGAGGACACATGATTCCTGTGCACCCTTCCAGCTGTCATTATTTTTTTTTTCGTGAAACTGAGCCCTGATTTGTCCAATTGTCCCACTGTGTATGTCTCAGAGGCCTGCAACCTGACACACACACACACACACACACACACACACACACACACTTTTAGCACTCAAATGTGTAGATTCTTGTCTTATTTTAAAACTATGATGGCAATCTCTGTCACAAACTCAGTCCTGCACTTCATTCTAAGCTCTAATTTCTGTTGTGTGATACTTGGCTAGGAAAGTTTCCCCAAGTCTGTTAAATTATAGGGCATCATCTCCTCTTCAGGCTTCCAAACTGTAAACATGAACATAATCTTTGACTGTTATCCAAGGCTTTGCTAAAGCTTTAGATAGCAGATATCAAAAATCAACCAGCTTTATGCATTGACTTTATTGTTCTGTAAAAATCCCCTGGCAAGCTTCAATATGCTGGTATAACCAGAACATAGTGGGGAGAATACTTCCCATATGAATAGAAGAACTGGAGACCAGCCTAACAGGTTTGTTGCTGCACTAATATAGAATAATCTCCAATAACTATAATTAACTCATATGCCCCTGTTACAGGTTGAGTCACCAAATACTTGCCCATCACAATTGATAGTCTTCTGTGAGATGCAAGCAGATGCTCCAACAACTGTCTGGAGCCTTAGAGTGTGTGCCCTTATCCTTGGCAGGAGAAGCATCTATTTTTGGAAGGTATTTTGACACTTTACCTCTTGGCTACATTGTCTCTAAAACAAAAACAAAAAAAAAATTCTCAGTGAATAGTCTCCCACCCACTACAGGTCGTGCAGAGACACTCAGCCTGAACATATTTTGTGGCAGTCAACTGGCTCGGGACCAAAGCGCTAATCAGCTCAGGGCTTATTCTTAGGCTGGAGGGGAGTCGGGTGTGTGTGTGTGGAGGGGATACCTTCCTATTCACTGACAGAATCTCTCCCAGCTGCCTTTCCTACAGGCTGTCCTGGTTAGCTTGAGAATTGTCTTGGGAATTCCAATCAAGGTTCCTCTTCATGAGAAAGAACATGCATCACGCTGGCTTTTTCTGAGGACTTTTTAGAAGGGAAAAATGTTTCTCTAGTATTCCTGAAAACTCCATGGCTCCTCTGTGTGTGCTTAGGAACGAGGGACATTGTTGCCGCTACACTTTGGGGAATAGCCGGGTACCATGATGAAGAAGCGCGTAGCAAACAAGGCAAGTAGGAATGTCTAGCTGACATTTAAACAAAAATAAAAGCGAAGGTATTTCTATGAAACAAGGCAGGACAGAATTATACCAAAAGAGACACACCTCACCCACCCAGTGAGAACACGTGAAGTCGGAGCAGAAAGGCTGAATTTCAGAGGTTCCTCCTCAACTGGGCCTTGGGGAGGGGCTATGGCACACTTTGTTGCCCTAATTTTTGGTTTCCTAGAAATCCATCTTTCCTCTGTTCTCAAGTCCTAAGTTCACAACACTGAAGCAACAGTAGCATAAAAAACAGCAGGCTAAAGCTAAGAACAGCACAAGGCGCCTTCAGAGGAAAAAGAACAGAAGCCTATTTTTAATGCTGTTTATAGTAAATATTAAAAAATTACAGAGTAGCAGCTGTCAACTTTTCTTGATATAAAACAAGGTTTAATTTGTTCTTGGGCATCGTGGAAGTCTTAACTTGCTTGATACTAACATTTCTTAGTGGGCTTGTTTCTTTCGTTCGTCTTCCTTCCTTGCTTCCTTCCTTCCTTCCTTTCCTTCTTTTTTTTTAGGCTCATGAATTTTCCCATAATAAATTTTTGAAATCTTGTAAGTCAATCACCAGAAATAGAAAATATTCAAAAGTCTGTAGCATTGCCCTGTGTGAAGGAAGTTCTCATCATACTGTATTTCTATCATAAGGAAATCTACATAGATTGTTGAGAATCATATCATGTGCTCAGTCACTTGGGCGAAACCAAAATACCAAAACACAACAAAAAAATCTCCTCAAACTAAAATCAATCAAATGAATTCCCTACCCAGAAACAAATAACTTTTATACTGATCATGTAGCTATCAAATATGATTGATGGCATTTGCTGTGAATCTAGTCAGTGCCAGCAAGACTGGAGGAGAGAGTACAGAATTTCCTAGATGTGGAGGAATTTTGGCATTGTCTCCTAAACAATCACATTAAGACCTCCATGTATTGACAGCTCGGAGATTCCAAGAGAGATAATCTGTTCTAAGATTTAGAAAATAATGATTGAGAATCAGGACATTTCCTGGGGATAAATGGCCAGCTGGAAAGAATTAATTCTCAGCCTTAAGTTCAACCAAGAGCCATTAACCCACCCCTTCCCTGGGCTTGAGCTGGACTGGTGGCTGTGTGTATAGGACACATGTTATTTTCCATGCAGGGGAACCAGTGCGAGTAGGACAGTTGTTTATAGAGAACTTGTTTTGTAATTTTGAAGGTTTTAAGTTTGAGAGTTTCCTTGAATAGCAAGTATGACTAGCAGGGAAGTTTAATGTTGTTACTGGTGACGGGAGCTGGCCAGGCAGGGTGGGGACCTGGCATAATGCCTCTGTCTGTTCATTGTGCCAACAGTCCCTGAGGTTCATGCCATGTGCCTACAGCAGCTCGGCAGATCTATAATCTTGAAAATCGCAGGCCAGAGCCCACCTTGGCAACTTTTTGAAAGTTGTATCACATCCTTGGAGAAGAGGTAAAGAAGCAATTGAATTCAGCTAGGGGGAAAGAGAGTACAAAGCAACTGCCTCAGAGTCTTCATAAAATGAGAGTTATTACTTTTTGAGGTCTTGGCAATTACACTTCAAAGCCAAGCAGCATCATCAAAATTTCCCTATTTTCTTTTAATCATTAATGATATTCTCTATTTGATATTCTTTCAAAACATGGTGATCCACAAAGCAGACGATTAGCAATTCTTACTCAGGAGACAAGCAGAGCAGCAACGGTAAGAAGGTGTAGTCTTTGCATGGGTTTCTCTACTGTGACTGTGACAATATTGGCAGTTGAGCTGTTTGATTGCTAGTCCAATGCAATGTACACATCGTTTAGATTTTCCTGAAGTCTTAGAAAGCCAGCAAAGCATATTTTAAATGATAGGAAAATCTTCACTACAACATTACTACCTTTAAAAAAATTCACATTTTAGTTTTTTTAATTGATTGGGGTCTCAAAATGGTGTATCTAAGTATATAAAGTAATAACTGGGGATGCAATTACTTAAAATCATTCCACTTTGCATTTATAATACATTTTAGAGTGAGCAATGAATATTTTATGCAGAATCCATTTTCGACTTGAAGATAGTTTATATTTAAAATTCTCTATTGAAACGTGTTCCCACCAAGAGAACTACCCATTGTCAGCTCTCCATTGTTTCCGTGTCCAAGTGACTGTCAGAAGGGGGCATTCAGTGATATTCCAGGAGCAAGTTTCCATTTGTAGAGGAGACCAGTAGAGCCCATTTATGCTAATGTGTCATGCTTAGCTGACCTATGATTCCACACGTGACTGCACAAGCAAATAATGTATGTTTCCAGTGAAGATAGAAGCCTGGCATAGAGGTCCAGGCTCTGGAGTGGGAGATTCAGGCTACAATAGGATTTGTTGTTGTAGACTCTTCTTGCAGTAGCTTGGCTTTCACAAAAAAATGGCGGGCGTGTGAGAGGTGTGGATAAAGACAGATTTGATAAGGCTAATGTGTGCTGCATACTGTCTTCTGCAGTGGGTACCCTTATCCTACATCCTGTGTCCTGCTGCCTCCTTTCCCCTGTCTTCTCTTGGAGAAGTTTGGGACCCACTGATTTTGGTACAAGAATAACTGAGCTTAAATTTCTCTTCCATGAAACAAGACCTTGAACATCTCAATACCTTCTATTAGAAGCCACCTGATCCTCAGCTAGTGTTCGCTGTACTGCTGCTGTCTCTGTAGCATGGACTACGAATTACTAACAAGTGTAGTTTACAGATTCAGAGATGAGTAGATCAACATAGTTTTGGAGATCATTTAGTACAGGAGCTTCTGAGTCTCCATAGTCTGACTGATCAGAAAGGAGTAAGAAAGTGGGGCTCAGCTTCTTCAGTGAAAACAGGTCAACTTTCATTTTATATATATTGTGGCTCTGAGTAGGATTTCTTTAAGGGGAAGAGCATTCTGCCATTTACTACTCCCCCCAATTTAAAGCTCTTGAGAATGCCTAGTGATTTCCTCTTGTTGACTAGAGGTCTAGAGAGTTGTATCTTAACTGAATGTTGTTTGCAAATATGGGGATGTCTATCTATCTAGCCTTGATTTTCTGTTTTAGAATCTATGAAGTTAATATATACTGTTTTTTTTTCTTGAATCTACTTGTCTGGAAAGCCTTGGGCTGAGTATTGACACCCTGTTTCTGTGTTATCTCTTAGGATTCTTGGGTGTGTACACTTGAGCATGTATAAGTTTGTGGGTACTGGCATGTGCATGTATGTACATGCTTGCTTACACTAGGCTACAGGTATGGAAACACATTAATGTAACAAATCTTTAGGACTTAAAGATCAAGTGGGCCACCTCATAGCTGAGTGGACAGTGCTTGGAACACTTTTCTTAGTTCTCCATATTATGGGAGGTGCGAGTGTTGTTGGTAGCTCATGATAAATACAGTCCCCAATCCTTTGGCCTCTACTGTTACAACATGACTCTAAAACTCATGTAGACTAAAGATCTTTTGGTGTTGAGGAAGGTTATAAAGAGAATGAGAATATAGTGTCCTTAATGTAGTACCAAGGCCATTTGTATATAGCATATTAAAGCCCAGGCCAACAATCCACTGTTATCAATGGCAGAATGGCCAAGGAACTCATACTTACAGTTATGATCTGAATGTTTTGAACCTTACATTGTTTCTAGAAACAACAGATTGCTGACAGGACATTCATGTCCCCCTCCCTCAAACCTGGACATTCACGTCCCCTTCCCCCATACCTGGGGGTTCCATTCAGTTCAGTTTAGTAAACACATCTGCAGTCGTCTTCAAGGCTAGGCACATGTTGTTAGCCAGTGTGAAAGAAGGACTCCTCTGATTTCACTTAGCTCTTGGTGTTCAGCTTTCATTATAAAAGATCATTCAAAAATAATTATATGTCATTGATGGAAATAAAAGAATTGATGTTACTGCTGTGGAAATCAGTATGGAGCTTCCTCAAACAAACAAACAAACAAAAAATAGGATGAGCATATGGTTTAGTAGTTCCACTAGTATTCATCCTCCAAATTTGAAATGAGGCGGCCAAAGAGATATTAGCATGTGCTTGTTCAGCAGGGCTTTAAGAACAACAGAGTGGAAGAAATGAGTCTAGCAACAGGTGATTGTATAAAGAAAACATGACATCTATATACATGAAATATGGCTCAGCCTTTAGAATCAGGAAATTCTACCATACGTAGCAACATGGATGAATCTTGAAAATTATGATAAAAGCTTTAAGGTAGGAACTGAAGGATAACTGTTGCATTATTGCCATTAGATGAAGGGCTTAGAAACAGGTTTATAGAATCAAAGAGAGGAATGATGTTGGTAAAAGGAAGACAAAGGCAAGAAGCCCTGGTCAATCCGAATGAAGGTGCTGGGATCCCCTGTGTGTCTTATTACCTGTAGTCAGTAGTGGATGGCTTACTTTAGCTCTCATTGAAAGGGAGCTCTCCTATTAAGTAGTCTAGTCATGTAAAAAAAAAAAGGGGGGGTTGATACCTCTTTACTCATTAACAACTTTGTTCTCATAAGTGGGGAGTGTTATTTGTGAACATGGGAAAACATGGGTCTTATTGTTGCCAAATATTCTAATTTAAATGGGGTGAGAAATTCACATTTTCAGAATATTGGATATCTCTGTTTGGATGTTTTTACCTGTTTCTAAAGCTACAAGTTCCATTCCTGAGGCTGGGGTCACTTATCACAAGAGATCTATTTGCCTATAGTCTTGAAGGCTAAAGAAGGTCATCTGTGGCAGGCATGGCACATGTCTTTAATTCCAGCACCCAGGCAGAGGCAGGCGGATCTCTGTGAGTTCAAGGGCAGCCTGGTCTACAGAGTGAGTCTAGGACAGCCAGAGATACACAGAAAAACCCTGTCTCGAAAAAACCAAACCAAACCAACCAACCAACCAACCAAACAAACAAAAAACCCGTCTGTTTCTGGCGAGGGCCCCCTGGCTGCATCACACCATTGGCAGATTGGACATTACTGGGGATTCATGAGAGAGCGAGAGATTGCATAGTGGGAGAGAAGCCACTGAATGCAGAGTGGCCAGGATTACTATTTAATCACAGCTCACTCTCTCTAGGAACTAACCAAGATTTCAGGAGAAGTACATTTTCCTTTCTGATGGCAGCCATGCCCCTAATGGTTGTATGGGCCTCTTGTAACAGGGACCACCTTTTCAGCATTGCACACCATTTCTCAGCATCAACACACTGAAGACCAGGCTTCAGACACTTGAGTCCTTGGAGAACAAGACACGTGGAGATCACAGCAGAAGTAGCATGCTGTGATGCCTGTGTCTGGGATGTACTGCTTGCAGGAAGCCCGTTGCCACCAATGCTTTATTGTAATCCTTGATTCTGACCGTGGAGTTTTTGCCTGGATGTCCTGTCATGTTAAACAGCCTGCTTCTGAACTGACAGTATAAGAAGGCTTGAGGGCATATACAGCTTTTGAATACCTATTATGGGTGGCCAATGGATATTAGTCACAAATAGCTGTTTATCACCATGTTTTCAAAGCTCAAGAAAGGCAACGGAGAGCAGTTGGAGTGTGACTTGCAGAGGTTATTATGTGAACCCTTTGAAAATGGTGATCTAGGATTAGAATTCATATATGCTTTTAAGCAATTACATGGAGTGCAATCACAGGGAAACACCTACTGCCAACCCCAGGCTTTCACACACACACACACACACACACACACACACACACACGCACGCACGCACGTCACACAAGTGCACAGGGTTTCTCCTTTGAATCCAGAGCTCACTAATTTGGCTAGTCTGACTAGCCAGCTTGATCCAGGGGTCCTTAGTCTTGGCTTCTCAAGTACTGGGATTGCAGATGGGTCTCCTTACCCTTCTAGCATTTCCATGAGAGCTGGGCATCCAAACTCTGGTCCTGATACTTGCACAGTAAGCATTTTCCCAATGAGCCATCTCCCTAGCCCCAAGGCCAGACCATTTTAAAACAGTTTTTGCATTTATGTAGATTTAAGAATTGATTAACTCACACTCTTTGAAGCCTTACTCCAGTTATATTTAAATAATATATATTGGGCTTCTTGTCTTTGTGGAAACAGTGAAGTGTTTTTCTTGACTGGCAACAGCTGCTGCAGCTGTTATTTTTTCCATTATATACAACCAGAAGAATTTATTTTCTAGATCTTGTAGTTGTAATAGAAGGGCTTTTATTTCCTGAAGAGAATGAAGACTTTTTATAAAAATGCATTGATCCTGTGGAAATTACATATAACAGAGAAATTGTGCTAAGATTAAAACGTACAATTTCAAAGCTACTCTTAAGCAACCCGGTCAGTGTTTTGAGCTGAGAGAACTCATAGAGACCATCTACCTTTATAGCAGTCTTCCCAAGGCATAAACAAGAACACAGAATGGTCAGGTCATCCGCCTACTACCACACAGCAAGTTGTCCTAGAATCCAAGTGTCTAGCCACAAGGGTAGGAACATTTAACGTTTATAGATTCAACTCCATGGTTTCAATTACACACCAATCACTTAAAACCCATGCATGGAGTCATTGTTTTACTGAAGCAGGGTATTGATGCCTGAATGAGGTTTGCTGATGCCCTGAGATGAGTCACTCCCCAAATGCAGGAGCCTTGCCGACCATTGGTTTCTTAGACAACTCAGCTATCTTGGTATCTGCTCCAATAGGGTCTCTTAAATGGGGTGGTTATGTTTTATTGCCTAGCTTATGAATCAGGCTGTCAATAAAATGTTTCTTAATGAAAGAGTGAATGAAAGACTACCTTTTATAGAGAAGATTATGTGATGCTGAGGCCTTGAAAATCCGGAGCATTCATGATTTCTCACAATGTTAGCTATTCGTGGAGGCGAAGGTCAAACACAGTTTGTATGAATAGGAAAGATCCTTGGATAAAGGGGGCCTGTCTTCATGATTTCTCCAAAAGGAGAAACAGGCTCATAATTTTGGAGTTTAAAAGGCAATACTAAAATAGAGACTGAAAATTATCGAATCAAATCCCTTTAGTTTTAAACCAGTCCCTGAGATTAACTTGGGAACATTTGAAAATGGCCCAGGCCTTTTTGGTCTTTTATGACTTACTCAATAAATGACTGCTCCAGGGATAAAAACTGTCATGCCTAGATGCTCACTGGTGTAATGTGATCAAAACGTCCCTTCTGAACACACATATTTGGCTGGGGCAAGACACTGGCCTCTAGAGTTCTTGGTTTCCTCATCTGTAAAATTGACAGTGACTCCTGCTGTTAGAAAGGTTTTGGAGAGTTCACAGTGAGCCCCTTGGGAAGATGCGTAGGCCAGATGTGGTGTTCTCTCTCACAGCCTCCCTGATCTCTAGCACAGAGCTCTCCTGGTTTCTGTTGCTTGCTTGAGAAATCCCACGTCAGCTGCTCAATCTGGGAGCATGATGGGTAGCAGGGAGACTGTCCAGTGAATTTTGTATTCTGATGTGTGGCGAGTATTTCTTGGACAAGTAACATCCCACACAGTAAGAGATATCTATGAATTCATCTGGGAAGTCTGGTTCTGCAATGTGAAGGCACTAGGAATTTCTGCAGTGTGCTAATGCTCTCAGTTCCCGTGTTTAGTCCTGGCCAGGCAGTAAGAAACTGGAGAATGCTTCTAACTCATGGGTTGAGTTGGCACTTCCTGAGCAGGGCTTGGGTTGGCTCACTCATCAGGAAATCTGTACTTTTGGGGGATGTTTATAAAGGTTTACAGGGATCTGGTCCCTCTCCCCAGTTAAAAGCAGAATCATGGAATTGTGGAATCAGTCAATAAGACGTTCGTGGAAAGGTAAAGTCACTGTACGTAGGTCACAGTGTCACGAATGCTGGTTCTACTGCCCCGTAACCCACGTTTTCCCTGAGCCCCAGCTTAGCGCTTCTGTTACTGTTGATTTATCTTCCCTGGCTTCACTGAGTGTGTCTATGTTTTGAGAAGGTGTTAATATTAAGTGAGACTCAACTTGATGTTGCTCTTGTAAGTTGGGTTGAGTCTAACTAATGGCAGCGAATTGAAAACTAGTAGTGATACCACGTTAATCTGTAGGTGAATTTTGCAAGGCCTGTAGACCAAGTGGCCTTCACAGTGGGCAAGGGTGGTGGGCTTTGTAGATACTCCCTTTTCTGGATACTTTATGTGACTGTTTTCTTCAGCTCTTGTCCAAGCCCTTTGCTCTTCTCTCTTGGTGACATGACAGGTTTGTCCTGTGCTCTCCAGCCACCACATCCCTCCTTACTGCTCAGCAATATATTCAGCCCAGTTTGCAAAAAGAGAGAGGTGGGGTGGGGAGGGAGAGAGAGTTAGTTCACATTGTGCAACAAAGACTGGCCTTCACTGATTTTTGCACTGGGTTGCATTTTAGCTTGTACATGCTGTGGCTACCCTTACAATGTAACAGATCACTGTTTCAAAGATGAACATCTCAGGGCTTTTGTCAAGCTAAATATAATACAGATTATAAAAATTATAGAAACAGAATTGGAAAAGTATACGGCTTCAAGATTACTTTCGTGAAAGAAAGCATTTGCTAGCTACAATGTTTTATTGTTCTGTTCTCCCCAAAGCACGATTTACAATGGTTTCACTAAAGGCTTTCCAGTCCTTTTGGTAAGTGATCTTTTGTTTATGTGTCTTCTAATTACCCATATTGGGTTTTTTTTTTTCCCCTTGACTTCAGCTCATCTTAAAAGTTTTCAGAGGCCGTGCCAGGATAGCTTAAGGGGCACCAGGTTTCTCACTAAACAGCCAGAAAACCACTATGTGTTTGTTCTGGGGAATTGTAAAAAAATTGAGAAGTGTAAGGGAGTGGCCTTTGTCATCATTTCCTGGGCCCCAAACCATTTGCATGCTTTCTTCTTAGTGTAAACTGAAGCTATATATGGTATTGGGCTGAAATAGCTTCATGCCAGAGGTAATTATACTGAAGTCTTCCTTGAAGACTTGACACAGTGAGCTGACATTTCCTAAGGAAAGTCATGTGATGCTGGAGCACCAGGCATGTGCCTGGACTGTTTACAGTTTTTTCTGTTAAGGACACAGGCCCCTTTAAGAAAAATGCTTATGTCCTTGGAACGTCTCAAAAAAATTTCACATTAAGCAAATTGCAGGCTTTCCTGAGGGCATAGAATCAAGTAAACAGGAATTCTGAAAGGAGTTTCTGACATTCACTTATGATCCTCACATGGCTGGAAAACACAATGTCTTTTGGAGAATAGAGGTTAGAGATAAGCCCACACCCCAACCCCTGCTACTTTACTGTGAATTTGGTCTGAAATCCTGTCACATTGTCGGGGGTGGGGGTGGGGTGGGGAGTTGGAGGGGGTAAGGAAGGGGTGAGAGCCAAACACCTCTTGTTGTCCCACTTTCCTATCAGTTGTGGGTAACTGAGTCAAGTGGAACACAGAGGGCTCTGTGCTGGGCATGTGGGCAGCAGCCCAGAGGGTGGGGCTTGCTGGCATTTAGGGTCAGCCTTCTGGCTTCCCTGTTGTCTCCTGTGTCCTGCCAAAAGTAGTCTTGTCCTGCCACATCAAGAATGATAAGATATGGACTCACAGAGACTGTTGCAGCATGTGTAGGACCTGCACAGGTTCAAGTCAGACTAAGTCTCAGTACTGAGAAGGGGATGTGGACACAAAGTCCCACTCCTAACCTGATCCTACTTTCTAGTTCCCAAAGCTTTTGCTGATCATAGAGAGGAGGGAGGAGCTGCAATGAACACGGCCTTCTAGGTGATATCAAACACTCATGAAATACTTGCTCTGTGTCAGGCTCTGTCTGGGCTTTACCTTCACCGACTGTTAACAGCCCTGTTTGGTAGTGGGTAAACTCAGGCTCAGAGTTGAATAGTTTTCCTGCAGTGGCTGTCTCTGGTGAGCCCCTCATTGTGATATGATTGCAGCTACTTTTTTTGGTGCAACACTAAGACCTTATACAACCTAAGACAATCAACAGTTGTCCTAGACTCTGAAACCCTGTACTTGACATTCAAGCCCCGCCCCCAGAAGAATACATTTAGACAATCTTGATAACTTTCTCTAGTTCTCCATCTAAGAGCAAATACACAAATACGTTCTAGAATAACTGAGAGTCAAGGTCGAAAAGTCACCTGGGAATCCCATCTCTGTATACTTCCTTCATTTTGTGGGTTGAGTCAGACAAAGCGCGTGACCTCATTGTGGTGAGAACAGATTCTTGTCTGACTTCATCACACTTTCATCAGAGTCAAGCCAGGCCTCCTCGTCTTCTGACCTATTCAGGTTTTGATTGTCTCTGCTTTGATGCTTGCGGATTTATTAGCCAGCCAAGCATTCACCAGGAACCTCAGTGACAGGAGCCCCGTGCCAAAATTGCAAGGTACTCTTTCTGTCACACAAGGCTTTTGTTTAAACTGTTCTCACAGGAACCCGGCTGTCTGTCTGGTTTCTCTAGAAGAACATATTTGTAACATAGAGCGGTACTGTGGCCTCCTGGGAGACAGATGACTCGCACAGTGGATTGTTCCTGTTTTGCTTCGCTGGACATGCCGGCCCACTAGTGTGTCTGGCAGGGAGCAAGACATTCTTCATTATGAGACTTTGGTTCAATTTCTTCAGAGTCTCGCACTCTCCAACTGCCTTTTAGATTTTACAAGGTGCTACATCTTGTTAATGTCTTCTGGGAAGCAAGATTCCTCCCCTAGTAGTGAGATCCTCTCCTGGGCAGTGAGACCCTCTCCCGGTCAGTGAGATTCTCTTGTACCCATTACAGAGAGTATGACAACAGGTAGAAAGTCCAAGCAGTTGTGAATTGTAGCAGTTAATGTTAAATTGGTGGGGCAGAGATCCAGTGAAGTTCATAACCACACAATGCACCCTGAGGCTGGAATGCTGTCTCAACCATTTCTAATGGCAGGGTCATAAAACCATAAAACTACAGACCTCTTTCAGAGAGGAGTAATAAATGGAATTCATGTGGGTGACCAAAGCCCTTAATGAGGACAAGACTGGACACCAGTTTTGTTTTGGGGCAACATTGCCTTAGTCTGGACTGGGCCACACTCCTTTCTGTTTCTCCCCAACTATCCCCACCTTGGCTTTCTAACTTTTCTGCAGGGGGCAGAGGATAAGCTTGCTAGACACTGGTGGCACACAGCTGCTCAGCTCCAGCTTGGTCCATTCACATTATAGCATGTAACACGACAGGAAGTGTGGCCGCAGGAAGAACAATGATTAGATGAAGAATCATGCTCGTACATCAGAAAATATCCCATGGCTGATTCCTATAGTAGGGCAGAGTTGGACACTGCAGATCAGCCTTCTTTTATTGCATGTCAAAGGAGCATGTGTCCCAGACATAACCTGTTCAGAAGTTGCAGGGGACGGAGATGTTGCGATTTGGTGGCCACAAGTGTGGAGTGAGATGAATGACCAAAGCCAGGAGCAGGAGAGCTGTCAGGGCCTCCTCCTTCCCTCTGGAGTTACTGATGTTGGGTCCTGTCATGGGATCTGCATGCATTGTTTCCTGGGTGGCTAGACAATATATCATAGGCAGGAGAGTGGATCCACAAGATATAGTATATTTTAGTGGTGTATCTTGTAATTGCTGATATTGTCGTTCATGAAATAATTGTTTTAAGACTGAAATGGCCCATGAAAATAATCAAGGCTGTAGACCATGAAAATTTATATAAACCTGAGAATATAAATATGTGAAAGTATATAAAGTACACAGGGCTTGTCCATGGAGTGCAAACACTGCACGCAGCTGGGTAATTCTGACAAATGGCCTTGCCTTAACTGATCAGCACTGAGTTGGGCCATTTGTGACTGAGCATGGTTTCAGTGGTTCCTTTAGACTGTGTGGACCTGGTCTAGAATATGTTATATTTTATTTCATACAATTTGAAGGCACATATTTAGGCTAAGTATTGGAATGCTGGATATGATTCCTGGAGGACGCCAGCATTCACCCACTAATTGACCTGCTAAGAATTAGCTGGAACCTGATCTCCAGTTGTGGGCCACAGGCTGAATTACAGTACGTATTTACCCACACTAGTGTCATATTTAGATGTGTCCAATTAAAAAAAACAAACAAACTCATCTACAAAGCTAATGAGCCTCATGCTAGGTGCAAGTTAATGCAGTGGGCTTCTTACAGTCAGCTGGCCAGCATGGCTCCGCTCTCAGAGCTCAGGTGAGGGCAAGCCTCTCAGTGGCTGCAGGAATGGAGGGTTTGCGGCTCCGCTCTCAGAGCTCAGGTGAGGGCAAGCCTCTCAGTGGCTGCAGGAATGGAGGGTTTGCGGCAAGCCAGCTGCAGCTGGCGGCAAGGCAGAAGCAAAAGCCTGGGAGACAATTTGGGTTACACTCTAGATTCTGTCACGCCCCTTCTTTTGATGTTTCTTTGGTGTTTGGCCACAGTAGGAACGTGACTACAGGCCTCTCATGTGTGTGACGGAGGAAATAACGTGGCTAATTCAACATGATGGACCCAAGTGGGGCAGAAGCTGCTGACGGGGTTTTTGTGATGAAGTTTTTCCTCACAACTGGAGGTTGCAAGCTCCTTACTGGACCGTGTCAGGGGATTTGTGTTGGAAAATGGATCTGTGGGCTGAGGACTAGGGGTTTTCCTCCCTCTGAAGATGGTATGGAGGTTCCAATGAAAGGGCCGTTGGGTCATAGAAAATCACTGGATCTGGCTGATAGAGGTTCTTCGTTAATGTTTTTTAATGAGAGCTGTCCAATCTGGGGGAAGCTTGCAGAGGAGAAATCTGATGCCCCGGGGCTTAGGCAGGAACAGCCCTGCGTAGCCTTTAACCTCCAGAGATAACTCTGAGCCGTTCTGAGTATTTCGTCTCCACCTCTTGCTGTACTGCATCAGGTGGTCCCATCAAATGGACAATCAGTTGGGTCCTGGGGGACTCCTAGTGGCTCAGCTGAGGCAGCTATTATCAGCAGAGATGTGGGACTCATCTTAGGTCCAGCTTAATCTGCTTCTTCCATTCTAATCCCAGAGTTCCCCCGTGGGTCACAAGAAATGAGGAGTCTTTTGAGCCCCTCAAGAACCAGAGGGCCCCAAACTGGATCTGAAGAGGAAAACACTTGAGCAAATTCTGTCTGAGGCCCAGAGGTTAAATGACCCCCAGGGATGGATTGGCTTGTCTTGAAAAAAGCTTCCTTGGTTGGGACCCAGAGGGCTGGGTGCCCAGTGTCTGAAAGCACACAGGATTTAAGGCCGAATGCTGTACTCCAGAACTTTCTGTGCTTTTCAGCTGAGTGTGGAGGAATTTTCTTCCTCCAAATTCGAAAATATAAACTTGTGACCTGCTGGGTACTGAACACAGAATTCATGCCATAGAAAAATAGTCTTGACCTAGTAAAAAAAAATGTTTGCATATTAGTGCTATCAGAAGATAAATATCTTAAATTATAAACATCATAAGAGTTCTCCTTCTATTTAATCATAGACGTGGTATTTGTTCTAGCTTCTTAAAGGATGGTTTAGATTTTAGAAGAATTAGGGCAATCCTGTATCTTTGATCTACTCAAAGTCTCTTCAGGGGAAGAGATTTGACACTCTAGTTTTTAACCAGAAATATAAATATGCATCAGCTAACACTCTTCCAAATTAGGCAATATAAACTTAGCATTTTTCATGACATCCAGATGAATAGGAGGCCTGTTTTATGCTTAAAAGTGACTGTCTTTGACCCACTGTTGCATGGGGCCTGTGTGCCATTATTTTCTGAAACAACTTGTCATTAGTTTTAACTTTGACCTGAGTAAAAAGGAATTTTGGTTGTGTGAGTTTCTGTCATTTATTTGTAACCAAACTTAATTGTTGCTTCCTAGGTCAATATCAACATTTTAAGTGAAAAGTTATGTCCTTGATTCATGAGATGATTCCCACAATTTATGATATATGGTTGGATCATGAGTTCAGACGCAGAAAAAGAATGTTTACAGTACTGTTGGGGAAAGCACAATTCAGACTCTTGGGGAAAGAAGACAGTACAAATTTATGCCCCCCACTCTTTCTTACACACACTCACACACACACACACACACACACAC
>CAJQZJ010033498.1:3009844-3043693 GCA_907164525.1 Lophiomys imhausi | reverse complement strand
CACACACACACACACACACACACACACACACACACACATTCTTCAGGGAAGATGGTGAGCAATGCCATGAAAGAAAGTCTTCCTTTCATCTCTCTACCACAGAACTATAAAGTCCTTATAGTGGGAGTCACTATTGACACCATTTCCCCCCCTTACATCTAAATTCCTGGGCATGGGAGTACGTCTGTCATTTTTCACTCTTTTTGTCCAGTTATTTTGGAAGCAGCATGTTTAAGATTTACTAAACAAATTAGCCAGGTTAGTAGAGAGCTATTTAAGATCCACATGAAAACCCAAGAGATTTGTGGTGGAAAAGAGAGAGAGAGAAACTTCAGAGCATGGTAGAGAGGGTCAAGAGTATAGGTGCTGGCAATGTTCTGGGGTGGGGTGGGGGGAGTACCAGTCACTAAATTTGCTTGATAACTTGGTAGAGTTTTTCTCTAGTTTGGTGTCTGGTGGGGAATAACATATTTGAGTACCTACCATGTGCCATAATTTTGTAGTTGCTCATCACCAATTCTGCAATTTAAATGTAATTATTCAGTTTTCAGACTAGTGGCTTAAATCAGAGAGGGCTGGTAGAGACAAAGCCCAGAGAGTTTATTGTTATTCCCACAAATATTTTTAAGACTTGAAGTGCTTTAATGCACAGATTTCATTTTGAATCAATAGAAAGGCAAACATTGGCCCTCCTGCTTTGTGCCCACAATACTCACTGTTGCAGCCACCTGTTGTGTACAAACTGCCTCCAAACCTAGGGGACTAAGTCAATACCAATTTTGGCTTTTGCTCCTGCACCTGTAATTTGAGCAGGGCTGGAGAAGGGAGGCTCCTCTCTGCTCCAACAGGAGTCACAGTGGCTAGACTCATGGCTGGAGCTCAGGACTGGGTGCTTGCTTGCCTTTTCCCACATGGCTTCGGTGTGTGGTGTGGGTTTCCTTACAAACTGGTGACTAATTCTAAGAACAGGAGTTGGGATTGGGGAGAGGAGGAGGGGGAGGGAGGGAGGGAGGGAGGGAGAGAGAGAGAGAGAGAGAGAGAGAGAGAGATCATGAACGATCTAACTGGAAGCTAGACCGATTTTCATAAAGTTGTTTGGAGACCACAATGCTTTACTTTCCCTGGGCACCATTATTCTAAGTATTCAAAAGGTCTTCCCTACTTCCAGGATGAACACAGATCCCACATTTTGATAGGGGCAGGCAGGACTCAGGATACTTATTTTTCAGGAAAGTCGGAGACTAAGCTCAGCTCACTGGGGAACTAGGCTCTGTTAAGTGATTAGGGAGGACTTGATATCTCCCTGCCCCTTGGTATGCACGTGTGTGTGTGTGTGTGTGTGTGTGTGTGTGTGTGTGTGTGTGTGCGCGCGCGTGTGTGTGTGTGTGTGTGTGTGTGTGTTCTTCTCCATGCAGGCATATGTAGGAGACAGAGGTTGACATGGCACTGCTGTCTGTAGTCACTTCTCCACCTAATTCTTTTGAAATAATGTCTCACTGATTCTGGATCATACCCCTTAGGCTTGTCTGGCTGGAGTCCCTGGGGTCTGCTTGTCCCTCCTCACACCCAGCCCTAGGATTACAGGGTTTTACCAAGGTGCTGGTGATCTGAACTGAGGTCACCATGCTCCCACAAGTACGTTCACCCACTGAGCTGTCTTAAAGGGGTTGTCTGAGGTGAGTGCTTAATTTGTGTACTAGCTAATACAATGGAAAACTTGTTATCCTTTAACAACTTGGGTTTTTCTAACACAGCATGGAGGATAAGGAGTCACGGGCAGCCAGAGAAATTTAGAAAGAGAAAGGAAATTGTTATTGAAAAAAACAGAAGTGAGACCCTTGGCTGTTCCTTGACAGACATTTGTAGAAAGCCTATGTATCAAGCATTGTTCAAATCCCCAGGAGATAAAAATGAGTTATGCTTCCTTCTCTCCAGAAACTAAAGTAGAGGGCGGGGGCTTGAAGGTTGGAGCTAAACAGAGATACAACTGTGCATTTGTTAAACTATTGCCGCCGGAACCAATATGGAGGACAGCAGAACTCCTTGTTTTACAAGGGAGAGCTGTGAAAGGTAGGGAAACTCCGCCTCAACCTTCACTTCTTAAAGATGAAGAATCAAGTTCCTAGCAGAAGCAAAGCTGCCAGTTCAGCTTTCTTCACTCAGACTCTAGGGCTCTTTTTGGAGCACTATGGAACCTTTCTGTGGTGTTTGGAATATAAATGCGTTGAGAGTTTAGTTAGTACAGTTTCTTGTGAAGCTGTCTTTGTCTCTGAATACAAAAGTAATGTAGGGCAAGGTCCTGATTAGATGTCTTATGTGGGACTAGGACAGTATGCAAATAATGGCAGTAGGGGAGTATGCAAATAATGGGACTTGGAGAGTATGCAAATATATCCTGCTCAGATTAGGCAGAAATCTTATTGGATCTGAGAATTTTAGTTCTTAATCTGGGTGAAGTCTGACAAGAAAACAAGTATTGTGGAGATTTATTCTCATGTCATTACTTTATTTCTTGTGATATCCCGAAGGCCATAGTGACAATATTGGCTAAAACGGTTGACAGGAGACTATATAAAATACCAGTTATCTGCTAATTCACAAACCAATTATTTTTCACAGAAACATTTCACCCCAAATATTAAACACACTTTTCCCTCCCTGTTCTTCTGTATTTTATATATTTGCCCCAGGATCCTTGGAGTTTGACTGAGATAAAGAACAATGATTATTTAACTCTACTTGACAGAAGGTTGGGGTATTTGACCCAATCTCAAGTGTCTAGGAATTCTTAAAATGGAAAACTCTTCAACTAAACTCCTTAGGTTAAGAAAAAAAAATGGCATATCATGAGTGAAGTGAACATAAGTGAAAAAGGGAGGTGCCATTCAGTGTGAGGAGCTGAGGGCTGTGTTCATCATCCCTGGAGTGTAGGGAGGGTAATGACAGACTTTTGGAGAATTATGTATCCCAAACCTCATCTTGAATACCTGTGTAATGGACTGTGCCCTGACTGCGTACCATCTTACTTGTGCTACTGAGAGCCAACGTGAGCACGTCCTCGCTTTAGGTGCCTTCCTAAGACTGTGAGAACTGGAGCTCAGCTCACCAGGCCACTTGAAGATTCTTCATGTTATAAATAAAATGAGAACAACATTTATCACAGGCTGGCTGCTATGTGCCAGGTATAATCTGCTAATTTTCATAGCGAGGTCTATTTTCAAGTACGTTTCACAGTTTATGCTGAGTGAGAAATGCTCAACTCTCACCATGTGAACTCGTAGAATGTTTGGTTGAGTGGTGCAGATGTAGTTGTCTTGAGAACCTTTGAAGTGGAAATTCAGCTTGTAAATCTAAGCATCTTTGTACATGGGAGGCAGTGGTCTGTCTTATCACCCTCAGTAAGTTTTCCATCTTTGCCGGACCCATGTGCTGACTGGTATAGTATGTGAACCATAATGCCTGTTTGGCTTTGCATAGATGTGCTGGAATGTGTGGATAAAAGGTTTAGCTTGTCTGGCATTGAGTCACCCTTGAGAAGTTCTGAACTCTGAAGCTGACTGGCATAGAAAATATTTGCTTAGTGGTATAGTGGTTTTGACTTCTATAGTAGATACATAGATGTTTGTGGTAAGATATCCCCTACCCCCAATCCTGCAACATTCAATAGATTAACTGATTATGTAGCTTTTAGGATAAAACCCCAGGCTTTCATGATAGAATTCTAGAGCCTTCAAGGTCTCTGTAGACTCAACCCATATCATCCTTCCCTCTCTTTCTGTGGACCCGTTTCTTGAATGGCTATTCTGCCTTCTCTCAAGTTTAGCACTGGTGGATTTTCCTAATCAGAGCCATCTCCCTCTGGATTCTCTAGTTTGCTGTCACTCATTGTTTAGAATTCAGCTTAAATTGTGCTTCTGGCAGGAAGCCATCCTTTCACATGGCTGCATGCTCTTCTTGGACAGAACTGTCTTTGTGGTATTGGCCAGGTCAAAATCACTCACCTGAAATGTCACACAACAGCAATGTGGTTGCTGGCTCTTCTGCAGGACCCTGCCAACACAGAGTGACAGATTTCATTTTCCTGGTTCTTATGTTCTCGGCACGGAGGGCAGAGTCTGGCTATAGAAAACCATCTATGGATGTTTGCTGCTATGATATTATATAAAGTACTTAGCAGAGTGCCTGAGATGTGACATCTACCACATAAAGAGCAAGCATTATACTGTTCTTTTTGAATAGCCCCCTAAACCTAAAAAGGCATTTTTTTTAACTTTTGCACTTTTGCAATGTAGTTAATTTGATTTTACTTTATACTTTTGTTGGAGCCCACATCCTTGGTCCCTCAGCTTCCTGAAGAATGGGTCAACAGAGGCTTGAGAGATGGCTCAGCAGTTGAGAGTACTGACTGTTCTTCCAGATGACCTGGCTTTGATTCCTGGCACCAATATGGGGATTCACAACTGCCTGTAACCCCAGTCCCAGGGAATCTAATACCTCTTCTGGTCTTCTTGGACATTTCATACAAATGGTGCACAGACAGACATGGAGACAAAACACTCATACACATAAAGAAAAGAAAAGAAAAAGGAAAATAAAATAAAAGAAAAAAACCCCAAAAAACAAGAGTCAATAGGACATCAACATCTACATATCCCAACCCTGGCAAAGCATGGCATAAGTGTTTTGGAAGAAATTATTTTTGTGCTGAGTTAGTCAATCAGAATTAATAGTGTCAGGCTTATGTCTGTAAACAGGCCCCAGTTCTGTTTCTCCTCCCTCTAGTCTCAACATCTTTCAGGGACGGGGGAGGGTAGTGATGTTTATTTTCCCTTTCTATGTACCAGAGCATTTTACACAGACTGTTTAATTTTTAATATGCCATTTGAGATAGGTATTTTGATACTGACTTAATGAATAAAAAATCCTGGGACCTTGGGAGAACAAGAAATTTGCCTAAGGGGATCTAGATAGTAAATGAGGTAGTCTCTCTTACTGTGGCACCACCCACCCCCTGGATTGCATTCAAATGTCTTTAATACCTGGTAAACTTCCTTTGTGTATTCAGATTCTGACAAGGCTTTAGAGGTGCATAAGTTGAAGCAAAGATTGTTTGGGGAACGCTGTTGAGCCCAAGGAGTTGTGTATGAGTCTAAGTACAGGTAGTTCTGTGGAACTCTGTCCCTTGCACCTCTTCTGGGGATTTCAGTTGGAAAATAGGTCTCCTCTCAGAAAACTTTGCTTGCCTTCCTGTACAGAGGGTGTGAAGATCCACTGAGAAGAAATGATGTGACTAGACTGATAAGAATATGAAGTTGAAAAAAGGAGTTTGGGGTTGGCATGTTAGAGACCCTAGAGATGGCTGTAGAGAGCTCCTCTTGCTAGAAGAGCGAGGCCCAGGATGTCAGGTGAGAAGCCTGGCATCTGCCTGTCACAGGGGTAAAAACTGCAGTATTTTTACTTGTGATTGGATAACCTATATGGAAGCTCATCCATAAGAAGACTGATTCCCCTCCCTCAGCAGCCATTAATTGACAGTAGCTGTTCATCTAGGGGTTGGGCCTTTTAAAATTTGTACCATCTATGTTGTCATGTCAACTGGTTTGTCATTGCTTTGGTCTTGTTTAGGAAAACATATTGTTGAGGTCTCATGAGTACAGTTTCTCTGTCATATATAGAAGACTATTTCATGGCAGATGTCTTAGTCCTTTGATTCTTAGAATCTTTCTGCCTTGTCTTCAGTGATTGTCCTTGAGCCTTAGTTATAGGTGTTATATTATAGATATAGAAATTTGGGTTGTGTATCCCATAATCAGTTGTTTCCTAGAACAACAGATGGACAGGAATAGAAAGGAAACTCTCCACAACACACAATAATCAAAACAGTAAACATACAGCACAAAGAAAAAAATATTAAAATCTGCAAGGGAAAAAGACTAGCTAACATATAGAGGAAGGCCCATTAGAATAACACAATTTCTCAATTGAAACTCCAAAATCCAGAAGTGCCTGGATGGATGGTCTACAAACTCTAAGAGATCACAGAGGCTAGCCTATACTATTATACCCAGCAAAACTATCAGTCACAATAATCAGAGGAGGAAAATTTCTACAATAAAACCAAATTTAAGCAGTGTCTATCTACAAATCCAACTCTACCAAAGGTATTAGAAGCAAAACTTTAGTCTGAAGGGTTAAATCTAGTCTGAAGAGTTAACCACACTCAAGAATATATAAGGAATAAATAATATCAGAATAGTAAATCAAATGAGGGAGAAAAACATCTCACAACATAACAACAAAATAACAGGAATCAATAAACACTACTTGTGGAAAACTCAATTCCCCAATGAAAAGACACAGACTTACATATTGGATTAGAAAATATGACCCATCTTTCTGCTTCATTGAGAAAACACACCTCAATATCAAGGATAGACAGTACCCCAGGTTAAAGGGTTGGAAGAAGATATTCCAACCAAAATGACCCAAGAAGCAAGCAGTATGTAGCTATTTTAACATCTGACAAAACAGACTTCAAACCAAAACTAAGAGTTAGGGAAGAACATTACATAGCTCATCAAAGGAAGAAATCCACCAAGAGGATATTGCAATCCTAAACAGTAGGGCACCCAAAACAAGGGTAAACAAGGCCACTCAAGTTAAAAAAAATCACATATTAGCCTTAATGGAGTGATAGTGAGTGACTTCAGTACCCCTCTTGTCAATAGACAGGTCGTACATACAAAAATTAAACAGAGAAATGTGGGAGTTAAATAGCCTCATAAATCATATGGACCCAGCAGACATCTATAGAACATTTCACCCAAACACAGAAGAATATGCTTCCTTCTCAGAAGCTCATGGAACTTTCTCTAAAATTTACTCCATACTAGTACACAAAACAAGTCTCAACGGATATAAGAAAACTGAAATAACACATGCATCCTATCTGACCACCATGGGTTAAAACTGGATATCAACAATAACAGAAATGACAGAAAGTATACAAACTCATGGATGCCAAACAACTCAGTACGAAATGAAAAATGGGTTGAGTAAGAAATCAAGAAGGAAATTAAAAACCCTTCAAAACTGAATGAACATGAAAACACAACACACT
This sequence comes from Lophiomys imhausi, assembly GCA_907164525.1. Lineage (NCBI taxonomy): Eukaryota > Metazoa > Chordata > Mammalia > Rodentia > Muridae > Lophiomys > Lophiomys imhausi. The sequence continues at coordinate 3,036,573 of CAJQZJ010033498.1, read as the reverse complement.
CAAATCTCTGGGACACAATGAAGGAAGTTCTAAAAGATAAGCTCATAGCACTAAGTGTCCATATTAAAAGATTGTAGTGATCTCATATTAGTAACTTAGTGGGAGACCTGAAAGCTCTAGAACAAAAAGAAAAAAAATAACACTCCAAAAGAGTAAGTGGTAAGAAATAATCAAACACATGTTTGAAATCAGGAAAGTAGAAACAAACAAACAATTCAGAGAACCAATGAAATGAAGAATTGGTTCCTTGAGAAAGCCAGTAAGATTAGTAAATCTTTAGCCCAATTAACTAAAAGACACAGAGAGAATATCCAAATTAATAAAATTTGAGATGAAAAGAGGGACATTATAGCAGATAGCTTTAGGATTGTCCTCATCTATAAAACAGTGATAAAAATAATTGTTTCTTAACAACTTTCCCATGTAATTATGTGGATTGACCAAAGCAATATGGCGTATGTATTGCTTACTCTATGAATGCAAGATGGTTTCTTGATGTGATATGATGGGATTATATATTTGGACTTTATTCCCTGGTTCCTGGGAATGTCTAAGACCATGGAACTTCCTGGGTGATTAAATGATGTGAACACCTCTTGCTGTAATATGGTGACTCTTAGCATGCCTTTGGATGATGTTGGAGGAGGGGTACTACTTTCTAGTCCAACTAGAAGTTTGGAAGTTTCAGCCCCACTTCCTGACCTCCAGAAATCAGAGAAGGGGGAAGAGGTTTAGTTCAAGTACCAATGGCTAGCAATCTAACCAATCATGGTTATGTCATAAAACTTCCACAAGACTATATAAGCTGTAGATTTGGTGAGCTTCTATGTGGGTGAACACATCAAGGTGTTGGGTGGGTTTTGTGTCTAAAGAAGTCAGGAAGCCTCCTACCCCTCAGCTTGACTACATATACATTGCTCTCATTTGGCTGTGTGATATATGTTCAATATAATAAGTATGGTAGTGACATAAGTGTTGTCTGAGTTCTATGAGACATCCTAGTGAGTTCTTGATCCTGACAGAAGGTCTGTAGACCCCTCAAATTTGCAGTCAGCCAGGTAGATATGTGGGGAGTTTGGACACCCTATTTTTAGCAAGGTATAAGTGGATATAGTCTTGTGGAATAGAGTCCCACAATGCTCTGGACTCTGAATGGTGAGAGTACTGAACTGAATTGTTGGAACATGTCTGGTCTTCCAGGACCAGGGGACTGATGACTGTAGAAACATCAACTCACTTTCTGCTCAATTTCAACATGAATCATTTGGAGACACAAACTTCAAGCCAAGAGCATTGGACTAATGTGAATCTCTTATAAGGTAGTAAAATTGGCCTAATTTAGCATATTACTTTGTGGGAAAGTATTTCACGTTCTCATGGCTGGCAGCCAGTGTCACGTAGGGATTAATAAAAGAGAACTGTCATTACCTACAAATATAGTCAAGGATCCTATGATGTTAGAGTTGGTTGTGGTCCAGTTAAATTTCTCCTTAGTATATGCCCTTTGGCATGATTGATTTGAAGTTAATGTTGGTTAAAATGCTTTCTTACCACAAATATAAAAATCTCAATACAGAAAAACTGATAGTGTAAAAACTCAGGATCACTGAGCGGTTCTGGAGGAAGCACCTGGAGGCTGCCTTCTGGTCCTGGTTCTGCTGTAAAGGATGGGTTGGCAGCATAAAAGTCCAAGCTTTTGGAAAGTACAGCTTTCTGGCTAGAACTTGTTATTATAAGTCTAGAAACCAAGTCCAAAGATGAGGTTCTAGCAGGGCTTTCTTTCTAGGTTGCAAACGGTTTCTTTTTCCTTATGTCCTCACACAGGGACATGAGGGTTGCTGAAGCAGAGAAACTGGGAAAGAGAAGAGAGAAGGAGAAAGAGGTGGAAAGCAGGGAGGGAAGAAGGGAGGAGAGAAGAGAGGAGAGAGAGAGAGAGAGAGAGAGAGAGAGAGACAGAGACAGAGAGATAGAGAGAGACAGCTGAAGTATGACCTTACAAACCATGGTCTTATATTAGAAATACACCCACCCTATGATCATTTAACTATTATAGTAAGGGTTAGAGATCCTTGTGTTAAATACCTTCTGATAAAGATCCCATCTCAAGATGAGATCACACTGAAGGCTAAGCTTCAACATGAGAGCATGCAGGGACATAATTCATGGAACTAGAGCAAATGTGGAGACCCCTGTCTTTGGGAACTCCCAGTACAGAAGCATGTCTAGTCTAGGCTGGATATGAAGATGCTCTAGTACCAGTGTGCAACCAACCCTTGCAAGCTACTTTTGAGAGCTTCGGAATGCTACCTGGAAGTACTGGGATTCAGAGCAGATTCTGATGGGTGGACAAAGAAACAAACAAAACTAAAATGCATCGAAGGTAGAGGTAACACATAAGGAAACAGGAAAAAAATGGAAAATAAGGAAAGTCTGGATTGGTGGAGAGATGATATCTTGGGAGGATGGTTTGGTGCTGATGAGACTGCAAAGCCTGCAAATGGGAAACTATGGGGAGGGATAAGGGGCACGCAGGATTTACCTTCATTCCATCTGGCTTGGTTGCCATTGACAACACTGGTGCTGGGGGAATGGGAGCATCACACGGGATTTAAGCAACAGGAGGCAGATTCCACTGCATACCGTGCTCTAGAAATGCAGCATGGGACAAACGGGAGCCACTCATCACTCAGATTTCCCAGCAGTCTCACGCATCACGAGTTGCCTGCTGCTATGGCAAAGGTATAATAGGCAACCTGGTTCAATCCGAGTTGCCACACTGGATTGAAACAACACAAATTAATTCTTTTACAGTTTTGGAAGCCACAGTGTCTAAAATCAAGATGTTGGCTCAGCTGTTTTCCCTCTAGAGTCTTTGGAGACAGTCTGTTTCCATGACAATGCCAGTTTAGAAGCCATTTATGTGCTTTCCTTTGTGGCCTATTTCTCCATCATCAGCCCTAACAATGTTACCCACTGCAGTTAAATTTACTTTCTTAGCGTCCTTATAATATTGGATCCCTTATCTCAGTGCCCTTGGCTCCATTCTATATGCAAAAACTCTTTTGGTGCTAATACAGCATTTTCTCACATCCAGGGGATTTAGATGTTAGTCTCTTTGGGATGTTTTTATTCAGCCACATTAAAAAAATATCTAAAATTAGTTTGGAGATATATAATTTAGTGGTAGAACTGGCCTGATCCTTAACACTAAAAAAAAAAAAAATCTTAAATTAAGCTGTTGAAATTATTTAATATTTTGACATAATATGTAAAAATATTGCAGTTTCAGCATGAAATCAATGCATGAGTTGAAAAACAGGACTGGAGAGACAGCTCAGTTGGTTAAGTGCCTACTCTATAGGAATGAAGACCTGAATTCCAATTCCTGTCACTCCACACTCATAAATGCCAAGGGTGTTAGTGCACATCTGTAAGTCTGTTCTTAGAGGTATGGTGGGGTTGGAAATGGGTGGATTTCTGAAGTTCAATGACCAACCAGTCAAGCCAGCTGGTAAACTTTTGGTTCTGTGAGGAACCTCTTGGTGGGTCTTGTATCTCTCTCCAGAAGGAACATGGTCACTCAGCCCTCCACAGGGGAACCAGGAAGCTGCTAGTTCACCAAAGTTTTCTTTAAAGAGTAATATTGCAGTTCTAACTACTGAGTAGGTCTAATCCTGGCTCATTTCGGGATGTAGAAGATGAAGAGATTACTCTCATCTTCCTCCTCAGTTCCTCAGAAATTTCTCTCCATCCAGATAAAAATAGCTGAATAATCACCCAGTCCTCATCCGTCATGGCTGTTTGAAGGGTCTTTGACTTTACACTTCTTTAGAACAAGTGACTCACCTCTATAGCCTTGCTTCAAATCTCTTCAACAGGTGGTTTTGTGTAATAGTTGAACATGACTCAGGTACCCAGGGCTCAAATTTCAGTTCTGTCTCCTAGTAAACACTGACCACCCCCAAGCTTGTCTTTTAACACCACTTTGCATTAATTTTTTACCAGAAAAATTAGATCTGACTCATGACCTCTTTGGGTTGTTGTAAGAATTAAATCAATGCTATAATTTGAATGTTTGTGCCCTCACAGACCTGAGTTGTATTTTCTTCCCCAATGTGACTGACTGGGAAATGGGGGTCTAATGGGAGTGGGTTAGGTTTTGAAAGTTTGGTGTGGCTGAACGGATTAAAGCTATTGTGGGGTTGGTTCTGGATAGAAGATGCCTTATGTTTTCTCTTGCTCACTCTCCCTGTCACTCTCTCCTCATGAGTTCCACCATGTTATGATATAGCACAAAGACCCTGCTCAATGTCAGCACCATGTTTTGGACCTGTAACCCTTCTGAGATGTGAGTCATGTAACTTGTATTGTTTATAAATCACCCAGTCTGTGGAATTATGTCATAGTAGCAGCAGGCAGACTTATACAAATATGTAGGTGTATACTCATGCAAACATGATTTCCTCTGGTCTTTTCCAATCAATTAGAACAGTGTGTCTCTGTTTTAACAATATGTAAAGGCTGCTGTGCTGACTCAGTAGTTTGTCCCCTGTTACTTAAAGTGACTTTGCTAATGCTGGTCCTGCAGAAAGATATGTATGTATTTCACCTGTATTGCTGTGTTGAGTCACAGACAAATTGAGGATCTTGATCCTGTTAGTATGTAATTGATTGATGCAGGCTTTAAAAATTAAAATTAGAGAAAAGTGAAAAAGAAAATTGCATATATCTAAAGCAAAATTTATATTGTCACAATTGTGTATCATTACAGTATTGTCCATATGGGTTTTTTTTCCCCAAGGAATAAAGATAGAAACTTTGTAGAATTAAAAGTTTTATAAGGCCCAATAAATGCTTCACCAAGAAACATTTTCCTCTACACTTTTCAGAAAACCATGCTATGTATTGGTGCTCAGAACAGTGGGGAAAGGATGCCCTCTGTACATCCTTTTGTTCTCCGACTCTTTGTACTAAAAGAGTTTTATGAGTAGAAATGGGAAATTGCATTTTTCCAATAATGTAACTTATCTGTTAAGAAGATTAAATTGAGGAGATAGATGCACACAAACATGTAAGTTTTAAAGATGCCCAGCTCATTCATTGGAGCACATTCTACTAAATATTCTTTCTGCTGAATTTTCCAAGATCGCACTCTCTTTACTCTCCCCCACCCCCTACAATGAGGATGCCTGGAGGGTGCTATCTGCTCACTTTCTTTAAGGTGATGAAGTTTGGTGGTGTCATGCTGAGATGGGCAATTCTTGGTTGGGTGGTTTTTGTCCTCCAGGGCACTCCAACAGCATCTGGAGTTTTGATTGCAGGCTCAGGGAGGGGCATTGCTCCCAGCCAAGTGGGGTGAGCTCTGGGTTACAGCTAAGCATTTGTAGAGCACAGGACAGATGGCCCAAACCTGACTACTGACTAAGCATTTTCTTGCATCAAATGTCAACAGTGATGGACATGGAGCAGCCCGCACAGTCTCTAGAGGCAGAACTGGGTCCCTAAGCAAGGGTCAGAAGATGTGGCAGGGCCCCCTTGTTTTTAAGATGAATATGTGTGACTTTTGTCACTTCTGGGAAGTGTAGCAGTAGTTGCTATTATGGAAGAGAAGACTGGGGTCAGCGGTACAGCTCTGTGATGCCATCGTCTTTGCTTGGAAGATCTCCTGGGGATCTTGTGGCCAGCAAGGGGCACATGTGTGTAGTCTTTCCTTGGCATATTTGGAACGAGGCAGACATGTTCCCAAAGGTGAATTGATTTCACTTCAAGTGTGACACTTGAGCTGCTAAAAGTGACTGTAAATGAGATGGACGTTCTAGAGCAGTGATTCTCAATCTTCCTAATGCTGTGACCCTTTAGTACAATTCTTCATGGTGTGGTGACCTCTAATCCTAAAATTACTTTAATTGTTATTTCATAACAGTAATTTTGCTACTGTTATGATTTGTAATGTAAATATCTGTGTTTTCCAATGGACTTAGGTGACCCCTGTCAGAGGATCATTCGATGCCCAAAGGGATCATTACCCACAGGTTGAGACATGCTAGTCTTATTCTAGAGACAAAGCTGAATGTTGTAGCTTAAGCCATTACCTTAAGGTCTCTGTGTAAGAAGATTAAAAAATAGCACAAATATCATCAACTTTGGAATAATAGTTGCTCTTGTTTTTCCCTTAAATATTACTTTTAAAATTTGTTTTTAAAAATTAGTATACAAAGTAATAGGTTTAAAATGAATTTTCCTATTTACATGTCTTTATACCTTTTCTTATTTATCCCCTCTCCCATTGCCTTCACCCATTCCTCCCTTCCCTTCTTGCTGGTACCCTTCCTCTCTCCCAATAGTCCCCTCCTCTGCCTTCATGTCACATGTATCTTATTACCCTCCCCTTCCCTCTTGATCATTTTCTTACCTATTATAGTCCCCTTTCCACCTTCATGTCCTATCTGTTTATGCTCCTCCATCCACAGATGTAATTCTATATTTTACATATGAGAGAAAATATGCTACATTTATTTTCCTGAGTCTGGCTTGTTTTGTTTAAGATAATGATTGCCAGTTCTATTCTGAAAATGGCATGATTTTATTCTTCTCAATAGCCAAATGACATTCTCTTGATCCATCCCTCTGCTGATGGGCATCTAGGCTGATTCCATTTCCTGTCTATTTGGGATGGTGCATCAGTGAACACGGTTGTGCAAGTGTCTGTGGTGTGTTGACTTAGCAGTCTTTGTGTATGTACACAGGACTAGTCACATGGTTTTCTTAAGAACCTCTGTACTGATTTCCACAGTGGCAGCCCAAGTTTACTTCCCTGGCAGCAAGAATAAGGTTTGCTCTTTGCCCACACCATTCTCTGCACTAGCTGCCATTTTTTTTTACTTGATGATTGTCATTCTGACCAGATGAGATGGATTCTCAAAAAGGTTTGAATTTGTATTTCCTTGATGGCTAAAGATGCTGAATGCTTTTCCAAGTATTTGTTGGCCATTTTATGTTTTCTTTTCAGAACTGGCAATTCAATTAGTTTATTGATTAGGTGATTTTGGTTGTTTAATTTTTGAACTTTTTATATATTCTAGATGTTAATTCACTGTCTGATATGTAGTTGGCCTAGATTTTTCCACCACTCTGTAGGCTGTTCCACTATATTGATTGCTTTGTCTGCTTTTTAATTACAAGGTTTTTAATGACATGCAATCCTATTTGTCAATTCTTGTGTATACCATTGGACTCCTTTTTAGATATCTTTCATTAAGGTTTATTTTTAAATAACCATTTTGAATTGACTTTCAAAAAGGGTGAAAGACAATCATCTACTTCCATTTGTCCACATGTGGAAATCCAATTTTCTTGGCACCATTAATTGACGAGGCTGCTACTCCCCACCAACAATGTATATTTTTGACACCTCCATCAAAGATTAGGTGGCAGTAACTATGTGGATTTATTTCAAGATCCTCTGTTCTGTTCCATTGGTTTACACATCCATTTTTGCTCAGTGCCACTCTGGTTTTGTTGCTACGGCTTTGTAATATAATTTGAAACCACCATACTTAGTCTTTCGGGGTCTGTGAGTCATTGCTAAAACAGAATCATAACATATAGAGAGCAGGATGTTATAAATATTATATAAGACATACTACACACAGTGTACTACAACCTACATACATTTCACCTTTATAAACTTAGGTCTGAGATGAAAATTGGATTATCCACTTAAAGGAGAGAATCTTTCTGCCCATGCCCTAGGCAGGTTTGAGAACACATGGAGCTTGAAGGATCATTTTTCTCAGTACCAGCTGATGCTACTCTGCTCTAGGAACAGAGTTCCTAGACCTGGACCTAGTTGAACAGGCTTTTGAGTTTGGTCTAGATTTTTCTTCATAGGGCCCTGGCTGTGTCAGCCATGTCTCTGTCTTTGCTAGGCATGCCCCAGTCCTGATGGAACAGTCTTGAGAGCTGTTTCTGTTGTTTTTGTTTTTAAATAAATTCTCTGTCTCATTTGTTCTTCCTTCATGGCCTGTGAACAAAATCAGGAACCAAAGGTCTGTAGGCATCTGAGGAGGCAGAATTAGCCAGAGGACCTAGATTGCTATCACAGCTTTGGCCTGTGAAGTTATATGACCCTATACTCTCTGACATTTAACCTTTTGCTTACCTCTGACCTCAGCTTGACCATAATGGTTATTAGGAAATCCACTACCCTGTGAAAGGAATGTTTGGAAGGTTAATGACATGATTGTGCTAATCCTGGTGATGAGGAGAGAGTAAATGTCTATCTTTTAGAAATGTGTAATAAATCTTCCAGGTAGATTGCATTTCCCTAATTGAACTAAACATATCCTAAGGGAAAAACCCTGAGAAGAGATTTCAGGGGAGAGCTTTTGCCCACTTAGAGGCCTGAGAGAGTTTCAGAGCTTCTAAGGTAGGGTAAATATATTCTCAGCACCATTGGCACTTTTGACATTAAAAATCCCAGAGCTCCCTGTGAGGAGACCACCTGGAACCATTTTCTAGTTAGGTCAATATTAATAAAATGTCCTTGTGGTCTCCACTGAACCAATTACTATGGGGAGTCAAATGCTTCAGCTATTTTTTTTTAATTTAATTTTATTTAATCTCAGAGATCACTTTAACCTGATGCTGCTTTGCAATAAATACGAGGAGGTTGATAATAATAATAATAATAATAATAATAAATAATAATAGTAAATAATAATAATAATAGTAATGCAGACCCTCCTAATACTAGCCCTGTTTGCAGCTGGGAGTTTACCCTTTGAACTCATCAAAATATTAGCTATTCGAGGTTGCAACTTCCCTTTGACTTGAAAAAAAAACAAGAGGGAGGTTGTGGTACAAAACTGCGCCTATAGTCCCTAATACCTGGAGAGTGCAGACACTGGCCCTTCCTTGTGTCAGCAGTGAATCTCATGCAAAGAGTTGACTTTATGCAAAGGAGAAAATCAGATGTCTATGTGCATTTATGAATGTTCCTCACAAGATAGAAAGCGTTCTCGCGTGCATTCTCTGGCTTAATCTTTGTACTGTCTTTCTGAAGGGGTATTATCATCACTGATTCTACAGATGAGGAAAGAGTGACTGGGTCATTTGCCCAGGGTCCCACTAAGCTAGTAAATGAGAGCCAGGATTCCAGCCCAAAGTAGTCTGACCCCCTAAACTCTTGTTCTTTTTCATTAACCAAGATCCCTTTACAAACAGCAAATGCTATATTCCCTCACTTCCCCCCTCCCCCTTTGTTAACTCACCTCTTTGCCATTTTTCTCCCAAAGGATGTTGGAAAATTGAGTTGTGAAAGACATGTGAACAGGAGAAAGCAGAGGCAATAGTCTTTTTGCAAGCGTGGTAGATAACCATTACTGCAAATGTCATTGCACTTGTAGTTTGTAAAGTGCTTAGCGTATGAATGCAACCCTATTATTACCTAGTAATCATGTGTATTATTATAATAGCATACAATTATTTAGCTTGGGTAAAATTAGGATGCTGTATATTTAAAAAAACATCTCTGGTCTGCTTTTCTACAGTCACTGAGGAATGCTGTTTCTTTAAGAAATGGCATCATACTCCACTTTTCATAGGAAATTGATTTGCATCAGATTTTCACCTTTACTTAGGGACTTCTGTTTCTAGTAATATGAACCAATTTGCATTTGTTGACAGTGGGCACGCACTGGTTCCACACAAGAAGAATTCATAGCATTCTTAATAGGACAAGTTTCCATGGGAACCATTTGGCTGAACCAACAAAATGCTAGTGCGTTTCAGAGAGGCAATTGCTTGGAGATATACCTCATTCCAGATGTGTCTATGTCCACATTGCTGGGCACCAAAACCAGATGATGACAGACAAATGCCACCAGCTCCAGGAGGACCTTTGCCACTGCAGCACACTTACCAAGGAGCCCTGCCAGAAAACAATGAACGAGGCAATTGTTCTTCAACTCATGAAAACTTTGATGGGTCGGTGTATATATGTGTGTGTGTGTGTGTGTGTGTGTGTGTGTGTGTGTGTGTGATCTTTTGGTCATTCAGTTTTGTTGGAAGAGACAGTTCAAGTCAATATATATTAATCTGTAACCTCTTAACAATGTTGATAAAAATTTTGGTGGTAGATATTTTGAAATGGTCAGTGTAAATTTACCTTTGAAAAACTTTTCCAGTTATAAGGACTCCTTGATGGTTCTGACTTCATTTCTTTAACGAACATGTATTTATCTGGCCATTCATGATATTTCCAATCTTCTATAAACTTACCACGGGGTGCCTGTAGATTCAATGTACTACATATAGAGTTTATACCTGGGAACATGGGATCTGTGGTACACACCACATGTGTGTCCATGTGGTACAGTCAAGAGCAAAGTTTTACTGCTCATGTTCCACCATGGAGACACTGCACTGAACTAAAAATTAATTAATTTTAGGGCCCTGATATGTTTCAGATAGTAAGAGTTAAGATGCAGGAAGTCTTAAGATGGATGGTGATTAAGTAATTGAATTTTATTTTATTTTATTTTTTTTAGGATATAATTTGCTCTTTAAAGTGATCCTTTAAGAGAGACTATATGAGACTTTGAGGATTTTGCGCATTTGAGACGGTGGCCCTGATGGTCATACTGAAGTGCCAGTTTCTGCCCAGGTCTGTGTAGGAATAAGCAACTCCTGCTTGATTCCTGGCTCTTTTTAGCTGGAAAGTCTCCAGGGCCCCCGCTAAGATGCTGACTACATTTGGTGGAGGAGAAGGAAGGGCATGTGGTCTAAGCCTCAAGAGTGTGAAGGTACTAGAACCAACTCAAGTTCCTGGGAACCACTATGGGTATGGAGATTTATTGGAGTTTGGATCTCATCCACCATTGTAGCCAGGAGCCCAGAATCAAATTAAATAATGGAAATCCGATCCAGCTTGCCCAAGGGTTTGGCAAAAGAGGCTAGTGTCTGTGTGTGTTGATGTTCCCTGCTTTTCCTGTGCCTACTTAGGGAAGGACCAAACTCAGCACTGGATCCTCATCCAAATGTCTTGGTTCAGTGCCCTGTCTGGTACAAGCCCTCCCCTCCACTCCCCTGCTTCCTTGCTGTGAGTTCTCTTTTTGCACTTAGTAGCTTGCCCTGTGAGTCAGGGTGCAAACACTTGGGTTGCTGTCTGCTCCGAGGGACAGGGTGAGTCTTGTCTAGTGAGGAAGAAGCTGGCGAATCTCTGGATTCTGTTTTGCAATCTTTTGGGACATGCTTGCAACAGAGGATTTCATGACAAGTAAATTTTGTTATTCTAAAAGGAAAATGCATCCACTGATGTATTTGTCTCCTGGCTGTGGTTTCTGAAGTCATATTAGATTACATTAAAAGCGTTTTTCTCATTGCCACTGGTCTTTGACTATTCAGTTAGATATTTAAAAAGATGATATGTGGGTGAAAGATGAAAGCTGAATGACTGTCCCTGCCCTGGGGGAGATGTTCTCATGGGGAGGAAATGACTGCTGGGCAAAGCAGGGAGGTCATTTCTAAGCAGCTGGATGGATAGAATTCTCTCTCCTGCTGGTCTACTGTCTCTTTCTCCAAGTGTAGCTTTAGCTTTGCCAAAGGAATGATTTTTAAAGCTCTTGCAAACAATTCCATGGCTTTATTTTCACCCCGGGCCTCAGGAAACGGTGCGGGGGGGGGGGGGATAAGATGCTCTCTTAGCGTTAAGTTGTGTCTGAGGGGCTCTAAGACTTGGCACGAGTGGGAAGGTAAACAGCAGGGCAGGAGCCCTGTAGGACTGGGCCATTAGGAATCCTTCTTTGAGAATCTTAAGGCTAGTATTTGCATGGTTCTAGATGTAAGTAAATGTAAACCTCCATGGGAAAGCCTTGATAGTGTCAGCAAAAGAAACATTTTGAGCAGTGCTGTACTGCATTTTCTTTCGTTCTCTTATTTGAATAGTTTTGTTTCCCTTCCTTGCCAGTATTTTTTCTATCATCAATCTATATCTATCTAAAATCTATCTATCTACCATCTATCTATCTATCTATCTATCTATCTATCTATCTATCTATCTATCATCTATCTATCTTTCTATCAATCATCTGTCATGTATTATCTATCTACCTACCTATCCATCAATCATCTATCACACATTATCTATCATCTATCATCTATCTATCTATCTATCTATCTATCTATCTATCTATCTATCTATCTATCATTTATCTATCTATCAATCATCTAATGTATTATCTATCCATCTATCATCTATCTATCTATCTATCTATCTATCTATCTACCAATCATCTATCATGTATTATCTATCTATCTTTCTATCCATCATCTGTCATCTATCTATCTAAAATCTATGTATACATCGTCTATCATCTAGCATTCTATCATTTATCTATGTATCTATCTTCTCTCTATATCTATCTACATCTATCTATCATCACTTTTTCTAACAGCCTGCTTACTTATTTATATACATCTTACTTAGGTTTGGAGAGTCAGAGGTGGGTGTTCTGAGCACGATGCTGAGAAGTTTTGGTAGGATGTAGGAAGGGATAACACTGGCTTGTCATTAGTCACAACACTCACATTGAACATAGGAAACAAGTGTAGGTTAAAGGTTGAAATTTCTCCTATATTTGGACAGTATGAGGAAGCACAAACACTGGAAAATAGTGGTCACTCTTGCTGTCTTCTGTGATGGACAAGGGACAGATTAATTTGAGAGAACTGAATGAGGTCATTTCCTCCTTGCTTGGCTCAAGATTTCCCTCTAATCTCATTGCGGGTATGTTTTCTCCTGCCTTATGGCCTTGTTAATATCCCTTAGCTGTCTTATCAAGTTTTTACACCTTAGTGTGAATTAGTTTATTGGCTTCTTTTCTTAGAACCTGGAAAACTGGAAACCGATGAGATGATGGTGATGGTAAAGGGACATCAGGTCATCTTTCCACTTTAAACCCTGCCTGGCCTGGCATTGCCTGTGGGCTCTGCCTCAGGGATGATCCCTTCAGTAGCTCTTCAAACAGAACCTTCTCTCTCCTTAGAGAGATATGACATCTATTTAAATTAGGTCAGTCTTGCAGAGAACCATGCAGTCACCTTCCTCTTTGGAATATGTGTGGAAACCAGAGTGAGAATGATGATCTGGAAGAGAGCAAATCGTTACCTGCATGTAAGTTACTTAGTTTGGTACATTCAAGTTTTTAGGCCACCAGTAAATGACTTCTGGAGAGTAAAATTTAAACCCACTCCTGTGCAGCCAAAAATTATTATAGAGGATGAATAAATTCATAAGTCTTTATTAATGTCTCTCCTAAATTAATTAAAAATATTTAACACTTGGGATTTATATATTTATTTACAGGCATCTTTTATTCACATTCAATAGAATTTTGTAATTTCTTTGTCAGGTGAGTATATCATTAATTACATTTTTCCTAAAAGATAAGCATCTGAAGCTAGGTTAGATAGTTTTGCTGTGACAAATTGCTATGCTTAATTTTCTCTTTTGGATGAATCCTTCCAGCTCTAGACTCCTTTAAATGATATACTCCTTCTAGGCTCCATTAAGTCATATATAACAATATATATTACATATATAACAATATATATTATTACATGTATACAATATATTATTACATATATAACATATATAATTACACATATAAAATATATATTACACATATATACATAATATATAATATATATTGAACAAGCTGGTGGCTTTCTTTATGCTAGTTGACATATGGAACTGTGTTTCTGTATTTCTCAGTTCGATATTATTACAATGAAATACCTTAGGTAATCAATTTTATATATTTGATCTTAGCCAAAAGCCCAAGAAGCAATCCAACTAATTTTATAAGAAAAACGTTTTATTGAGATGACAATTTTAGAACTTCAAACTCAAAAAATGGCATAGTTCAGGCTGTGCAGGGACCCCCTTCTGACAACATCTAACATCATGGCATGGTAGGAATATTGTAGGTATATTTTGGAGCTAGTCAGTTCACAAGCTAGAAATTAGAAAGGGAGAATGAGACTGGGATTCCACAGTGCCCTTTGAAAGCCTGTCCTCAAGGGTAAGACCCACCTTTTAAAGGATCATAGTACACCAGCAGATCTCCACACTGGAGATCAAGCCTTTAAAACATGAGCCTTTCTTTGAGAGACCTTCAGCACTTGGTTACAGCAGTTTATCAGAATTCTCTTCCTTTCTCTCTTTAGTTGGTTGAGACAGGATCTCACTGTATAACTAGTCTCAAATATTGAGGCTGGCCTGCAACTTTTAGTAATGCTCTTGTCTTGGCTTAGAAATTTCTTCCTTATCTGGTTTGGGTTAAGATTGACCACAGCATTTTGTTGAGTATTTAAGGAACTGAGGTGAAGGTGTATCACATGATGTTGGGTGCTGGGCACCAGACACTGGTAGCTTACAAATGTTGTTGCCATCTGTCTGCTGGTTTACTCAATGTGTGGCAGCACCCAGGACAGTGGCTACTGTAGCTCTCACCAGATCTTTATCAGCTTCCGCAACAGCAAGCCAAGTGGCTGTGCAACTCTATTGGGAAGGGTACCTATGGCACTCAAGTTGAGATGATAAGAGACAGGCGAGGTCCTCTCTCATCCTCAGGGTTTCCCGAGTGACGCTGCTTTGCTCATGTTCAATCTTCCCTCCTGTCTGATTGCCTGAATAAATGGAACAAATCATAGCAGAGCAATAATGTTCACAGATGATGGCCATGTAGACACCTCCATTATGGGTAGCTTTCTCAGGTGCATACAATCTAAGCCTGATAAGAAATCTTTTTTCCTTATTCTTTGTAGGGATATAGGGATATGTAGTGACAATATGTAATCCTAACCGGAACATAGAGATTTAGATTAGTTAACATACAAACTATCTGGGGGTTGTAAGAAGTTATACAAATTGTTTTGAGAAATAGATAATATCTTTGGGGCAAACAAAAGGAGGTGTAAAATGAGATGTAAAATGAGATGAAATGTAAAATAGATGCATTTTACACGTTCTACCATTGTGTCTTATTACTAGAATAGTGTTTGACACGTAATAACCCCTGAGTAGACTCAGTAAATGTTAAAACATTAAGAGAGTCTTATATCTGCATTCTTTATCTATGGAGAGGTAAGATGTGAAGTTTCTTAGCTATTTCTGTGAAGAAGAGCCAGCCAAGAAAGGAAGAACTGAGAATGAAGATGAAGAAGCATCAAGAGGAAGTAAGCAGTGACCAAGAGGAAGTAGGCAGTGACCAAGAGGAAGTAAGCAGTAACCAAGAGGAAGTAAGCAGTGACCAAGAGGAAGTAAGCAGTGACCAAGAGGAAGTAAGCAGTGACTAAGAGGAAGTAAGCAGTGACCAAGAGGAAGTAAGCAGTAACCAAGAGGAAGTAAGCAGTGACCAAGAGGAAGTAAGCAGTGACTAAGAGGAAGTAAGCAGTGATGAGGCGGAGATGTTGGAGGGGACAGGAAAGGAGAGGATGAGAAGGTTCATGATGGATTTGGTAAGTAAGAGGTTAAGGAAGTACATATCTGATTTCTCCAAATCTCCCCATGAAATAGGAGAAGCAAACTTCTCAAGTTGGGGATGGGGAAGAGCAGAGGGTTGGGAGAAAGTAGCAAAAGGTGAAAGTTTGATGAGTGGAAAGGGAAAAAGAGACCTTGTCATTCTTCTCCAGCAATGACCACAGTCTTGTCATGGAAAAGAAAAATCTACATGATGAATGTGGTGTTGGAGTACATGGGGTAAGACACTTGTATATTTTTGTGCCAGTCCCATCATCTAGTGATCTTCCTGAATCTCTGAAACACTAGGATCTCTGTGGCATGTTGGCACTTTACAAATGTGTTGTCCTTTATTTTTTATATCGTAGCATAATTTTCTCTTCCCAACTGTCCCTCCTCATGTGCCTGTCTGTTGTTCACAAATGCATGCATTTGCCTATCACTCATCTTATATCTGTAGGGATCTGATGGAATTCACAAGTCGTATTATATTGAAAATTTCCAGTTTGAGGGAAAATAGGGAAGAATATTTGCTTTTCACAGAGTAAGTACCCCAAACAATTTTGATTGATTGATGAAGTATCAACTCAACAAGAAAAGTATGGTTGATAGAGATCATCCTATTATAATTAGATTGTTTCATTAAAGGAAATTTTTTGAGAAAGATAACATGAAATAGTCATATTTAAATCATACATTTCAATGTGAAAACCTTTACTTCGAACAAATTCTCTTTTGCATCTTATGTAGCGAAGGAATGGTAATTTATGTGATTTCTTCCATCCTTCCAGGACCACTTGTGTCTCTGAGGATTCACGAGACAAACAGTGCAGCTGGTTGTTGAACCTCTGGATACAGAATAGATCACTATCTTCTTTGCAGGGACTGCAAAAATGCACGCTGATTTCCTTTTTAAAATATTTTCACTTCTTTAAAGAGAGGCTTTTAAAATTATGCTTACTTTTTTTTGTAGTTTATACCTAAAAAAAGCTAAACTTGTATCTATTTGTACGTCTCTTTATTGATCTACACACATATTTTTGAGATAGGGTCTCATTCTATCTCTGGCTGTCCTGCAACTCTATGCAGAACAGCCTGGCCTCAAACTCACAGAGATCTACCTGCCTCTGCCTCCTAAGTGCTGGGATCATAGGCGTGCACTCCAACACTCAGCCCATATTTTTCATATTTTTTTAAAAAAGAACTTCAGCTAAAAGAAAAGAGAAAAGCTAAGAGAAAAAAAAATAGGAAGAAGTTTGGTGATCTGATTAATTAATGCCTCCCCAGATCTTCTTCAGTTACTAAGAAAATGAAATCTCTAATCATAGCCAATGTAGTCACTTCACAATAAGGCTGTAATGGAAATCATTTACACTTTAGGAGTCATTGCATTGGAAATTATTAGTAGACACCCCTCTATATATCTCTTTGGTTCAGAAAGAGCTTTTCAAGAAAATAAAATATAAACCAATGTGACTGAGTTGTCACTGCAGTCTTTAGCCCCACAGTTTCTGGGTTCTGTAATTTTCAGACTGGTTTTCCCAGCAGCTGCATGATTGTCTAATGAGAGGCTGTCCTCCTGGTCAAGACACAGTTTCTACTGTGAGTCAAGTTTTGATTGTTACAGGACTCTTGGCATCTGGAACAGTTTTCCTACTGTTTCAATGAGCACCTGGGTTGTGGAATCAGATGAATTGCCCTGATGCACTCAGCATATTTTTAAGGTCGACTAAGGGGGTAGATATTGTTGTGCAGTTATTTACATTTAACTGCATATTCTTTCCTGTAGGGAAGAGAGAGGATCATGGGATTCAGGAAGCCAGTGTAACTTACAAGGGTTGGGAAATTCAGGGTCCTACTTCAAAACAGTGATGATCTGCTGGAGGAGAGGCCTTGCTGACTGGTCAAGCTGCCTGCAAGTCATGCAGAGAGCTCCAGGGATACAGTTTTTAGGGGTGTCACCCATGCTGGGGTGGGCTTTGGTGGTATAACTATGACTGCATCACCCATGTTGTGTAAGTAACTCCTTCTAGATCAGTATTTCTGAAATTGGGGTAGGGGAGTGGCAGTCTCGGGATAAGTAAGCAGTTTCTACTGTAATGTAGAACTTTTATCTACATTATCATCAACATTTAGTTGAAGATAATTTAGAAAAATTCAGCATATTCTTGGTCATTGTGAGGATTAATTTATAACTGAGTAACAGTGTATGACTTGGGGCTGAAGTCTACATATATACTTATTGAAAACATTAGTAGTAGCAAATAGAACCATTGACACTGACAGATTTATTTTTTAGACAACATCACTGGTCACCTTATTTTAAAGCTATTAATCATAGATTTCCAATTTCTTATCTAATATATAAACTCTCATCTGATATGTAAGTTTTCTTTGTTATACATTTATATTTGAGCATCAAGAGAAATAATAGTTAACATTGACTTTTGTGAATCATATGAGTTACATTTAGTAGGATTATG
Organism: Lophiomys imhausi; assembly: GCA_907164525.1. Lineage (NCBI taxonomy): Eukaryota > Metazoa > Chordata > Mammalia > Rodentia > Muridae > Lophiomys > Lophiomys imhausi. The sequence continues at coordinate 3,018,567 of CAJQZJ010033498.1, read as the reverse complement.
ATAAAAGCTATTTGCTATGGTTATAAATGTAATGTCCTTTATAGGCTAATGTCCTTGTATAGGGGATGCCCAGGTGATGGCTCTATTCTGCGAGAGTGTAGAAATTAAAGATGAGGGGATTACATGGCAGAACTAGGTCAATAGGGGCGGGCCTTTGAGAGTGAGAGGCTAGGAGTTCGATTTCTGAAAGGCAGACAGATCATGTCGGGCAGCACAATTAAATAGTAAAGATGACAAACTTCTGCCTTCTTCCAGAGACAAAGCCAGATGGACTTTTTCATCATTATGATGGTTTTACATACTTTCTCTAATCCTGTGCTCTCTCCTTCCTGGTCTATGGTACATGAAGAAGTCCCCAGTGTCTGCTTCCACAATTGCCAGATTGAGCTCCTTTTGATGCTGTGACTTCTCACAGACTGAATCCTTCTAATGTCATGAACCAAAATAAACATCAAGCCACGAAATAGTCTCTGCTGTCCATTTTGTCACAGTGATGAGAAAAGGAGTTAACATGCTATTTGAGTTGAGTGGAATGAGCTTGCACTTCTGTGTAATTGCAGGATCACCTTTATTTGAAGGGTGCGCTTGCTCACAGTCCCTCACTGAAGTCCCTCCTCACTTATCATCATTCAGGGAGCTTTTTGATGAGATCTCTTTTCTGTATTTTCTTTGTGTTGGTGAGAATGATCATGTGACAGACTACAGTCTTCCCACTTCCACTCTCTGCTTCAGAAGTGATGGCAGGCCCACCTAAGTGTGTTTGGAAAGGTGGAATTTAGAAACATGGAACAAATTAATGTATTTTTAACAACATAAGAAATGATCTAGTGGTGTATAAACACATCGTATAAGTTTAAGACAATTTACCCTGGGCTGTTTGTAGACAATGTTTTCATTTCTTAAGCAGAACTCACAGGTTCCTTCACATAAAGAAGATACAAGCTGAGGCTACACCAAGCATACATTAATGCCAATGAAAGTGACAAACACTAAATAAATCATTGAATGGGACATAATTCAATTTGCAAGCATATTTAAATAAAAAGCATCTCAAGAGAACTTCAAAGTTGAAGTTAGGAACAGCTCTGGGATATACCGGCAACACTTTCAAGGAGAGCCAGTTCTGTCTAGGGCGACTTTGCTAGAACTCTTTGAAAAATACTACGTATGGGAAGTGCTACATACATCTAAATGCCTGGAGTTGTCCTTTCCTCAGAAGACCATGGGGACTTCCTGGGACATGGGAAAAGTGTCCTGAGAAGTGTCCTTGTGTTAGCATTATGGACAGGAAGATATTTTCTGGATCACCCATCACAACCCTGGATGTTTAGCTAATCTACAACAGAATATCCTATGCACATGAGGAGCTGTAGGCATCTGAGGTAGCACCTCTCTGTGCTATCTTCTACTTACAGTTTAGAAGCCACTGCAGCCGCTGGTGTTCCCTTCAACCAACCTCCTCACTCTGATGGCATCCTGTTCTCTGCTTACCATGAATGGAGTCCCTGTTCATTAAATTCCCCTAAACAAGGGGAGCTATTCACTTGTGACTGAAAGCTCTAATCAACCAGGCCCACAACCCTCTTCCTCACCAAGTATACTATCATCTTCTATTTAGTGTAAAGTGATTATTACCTGTTTTATGCTAGCTCCTTGTCCTAGTATCTGTTCTATTCAAACTGAATAAATAAAATACTGGCTCACTTGAGTCAGATCTTCCCTTTATCATTCCAACTCATGGACCCAAGTGTCAGTAGGTCATCTAGATATGGGTCCAGAGACATCAGTCTGTCCATCCTCTCAGTCTTCCAAACTCTCCATGAAGCCATTTACCAGCATGTGTCTGCCCCTCTGCTTATTGTAGCCTCTGTCCTGGATAGGGATGCTGAGTGATGACAGCAGGACCCCCCCCCCCCGTGTCTATGCTTGCAAGCTTTCAAATTTATTATAAAACTTAATCTGATTGATTAATTATCTCAAGGTTTAATTTTTTCACCTACTATAAAGACTTTTGTTGTTAGTTGGGCAGGAACTTTAAAAGAATGAACAATACAAGTTTCAAGAGCCTGGTTGAGATTTTGCCTGCTTCTCACATGTGGCCAGCTCTGCCACACTGGGATCATGTGCCTTTCATACTTCATTCTTGATTTAATGTTGCTACTAATCTGCTCAAATGTTCACAAATCTCAATATCTTTAGTACAAAGAAATAATAAAATCAGTCAAAAGTTGGTAGTGATCTAAACTTTTGAAACATTTTCTGCATGTGTTCATTAATTAGCAGGGCCCATTAGTCTTCACATTACACAAAACCAATATGACTTAGTGGGTCAGAGGTGACATCATCAATCCCCTGACTGCCAAATTCTTACATCTGAGGTGGATCTTGGAAAATTGTACATCTAACATAATCTTAGGTGATGTTTTTCTGGGGAATCACAACTTAAGGAACTCCGGCCAGGGCCTGTTTCCTCTTCCCCTCAGTGATGGAAGTCAAATTTTATCTGTGGTGGCTGCTTGCCCCTCAGGAATACACCCTGTTTCTCAGCACAGGTGTGGTCCTGCGCCTCAGTTCTGGTTCATGAGATGCTAGGAATGTTAGTGAGACTTCCAGGACAGTGGTGTAGAAGTGTGTGCTTGTGATTCCTTCTGTCCTTGCTACTGCTAGAAATGTGACTGCTGCAGTTAGAGCAGTGGTTCTCAACCTGTGGGTCATGACCCCTTTGGGGTTTGTATATCAGATATCTTGTATATTAGATATTTACATTACAATTCATAACAGTAGCAAAATTATAGTTATGAAGTAGCAATGAAATAACTTATGGTTGGGGGGGGGTCACCATAACATGAAGAACTATATGAAAGGGTCTCAGCATTAGGAAGGTTGAGAACCACTGGGTTAGAGTCTTAGTAGCCTTCCCAGTCTATGAAAAAAAGCCACAGACAGTCAAATATCTCTGGTGGCGCCCATCTGTAACCCTACCACTTGAGAAGGCAGAAGATTCATGAGTTTAAAACCAGCTTTGGCTCCACAGTATGTTACAGGCCAATCTGAGATACACAATAAAACACTGTCTTAGAGGAGAAAAAGGCACACATGGCACATCAAAGACTAAAGGGTTATGACAATCTGGTGAAGGCCTCTTGTCTGGACCCTCTCCTTTCCAGTACATCAGTGGTTTTCGACCTGTGGGTGGCAACTCCTTTGGGGGTGGAATGAATGAGCCTTTCACATGGATCACTGCATATCCTGCATATCATTTATTTGATCACATATCAGATATTTACATTATGATTCATAATACTGGCAAAATTACAGTTATGAAGTATCAACAAAAATAACTTTATGGTTGGGGTCACCACAACATGAGGACTGTATTGAAAGGTCGCAGCACTGGGGAGGTTGAGAACCACTGCCTATGTACTCTCATTGCTTGCATTTACGCTACTGCAGTTAGTTATCTTTACTTGGAGCTAAGCCTAACTCAACTCATAATCACTGTTACATTGATTTCTCATTAGCTCCAAAAGGCGAGGCTGGAGCTAGAACGATGGCTCAGGGGTTAAGAGTGTGTACTGCTCTTCCAGAGGGCTCAAGTTAAGTTCCCAGCATCCATATCAGGAGCCCTGCAATTGCCTGTAATTTCCTCCAGCTCCAGGGAATCTGACACCCTCATCGGTTCTCCACCGGGACCCTGACCCATCCATGAACATATATGTGTGTGTGTGCATGTGTGCGTGTGTGTGTTCCTACGTGTGTGTGTTTGCATACACAAATTAAAACAAATCTTACAAAGGTCCATATTACAAGCAAAAGGAACTGTTTCTAGACATAACATCCTAGACCAGGCTACCAGCTGGTGAAGCTGTGACTGAAGTCACAGCAGTGAGGAGACAGACAAAAGGCAGACTGCCTACTAAAGACTTTCTTTTAGAACTTTACATGGAAAACAGTTGAAAACTCTGACAAATAGGAAAAGTTTCAAGCTCTGATAACTTCAGACATGTTTCTCTTATGAGCCCCTCTGTCAGCAGCACATATAGTTCTAGGTGTTGTATGAACAAGGACATGCATGATGCATTTCTGCATTAGATGTCCACTGTGCTTCCCACGATGTCAAGAAGTGTTGTATTTAGAGGTGTTCAGTTATCTTGTGTATGCACATATTTGGATTGGCTCACTGGTTCAGGAGATGGTTTCTCCAGCTACCCATAGCTATGTGAATTGTCCTTGGCCTAGCAAAGGACAGTTGCTCAGTGTAAATCTAATAACCAAGATCCATTGTCAGCTCTGCAGTGTACCACACTGTCCAGACTGTTCTCGACTCTAAGTAACTGACATGTACTTCCCTTCTTGATTCCCTTCTGACAAAGGGGTTTCTGTCTCTTCCATTCCATCTTCCAAGACATACCAACACAGGCAGCTTCATCAGGAACTAGGGTCGTAGTGTCAGGCAAAACTCATTGTCTGGGTTGGTGACTATCTTCCAGGAGAACACGTAGAATAATACCCAAACACCAAAAGGCAAAGGCAGATTTATTCGTTTCTGAGCTTTTTACAGGTTTTTCTTGTATGCCCAATACAGAAGATGATTTTTCAAAATCCACAAGACACCCTAATCATACCAATTGTGGCGAGGGTGTGACTTAAATGGACTGAGCAGAGTTAGTTTTAAGTAAGGAAATGGGGTCATGGAAAGGTTAAGTGTTTGGCCTGGACTTAGATAACAAAATGGTGACTCAATTTTGCAGCTGCTAGATCTGAGGCCAGCAAAGAAGACCAGAGCCCATTTCCTCTAGATAAGGTAGGTGCCTGTGTCTGTGGTATGTCTTGGGAAGCTTTTAAAGACCACATTCCTTTTGTGACTGCAGATGTGATCTGTGGCTTTCACTGGAATATGGAAAACAGTCCCAAGGTCAGCTGGCTACACCAAGGGCAGAAAAACACTTTCTTGCCCATGGAAAAACATTACACAATTCATAAGAATTGCCATCTTTTCCACAGCTTATGACTGAACATCCAGCATGTTCAAAATAGCCTGTAGGAAGATGAGGATGCCTTGGGATGACCATATCATGAGCCATTCTTGTAGGACGCTGAGGATGCATCTGTGTGTTGGGCACCATGCCTGACATTTTCACAAATTATTTAATGTCCAGGATGACCTTGTGTATTGGCCAACTTAAGTCCTTCCTAAGGATTCAGAATGAAGTCCTTCAGGGGTTAAGGTCCTGACCCAGGCTAACACTTAAAAATTAGCCAGTTCAGGATTGTGGACCCAGTTTCACTTGATTTAGAGGCCATATTTTACCACTAAGCTATGTCAAATCCTTGTAGTACATATATGCTATTTCTCATCTCTATTATGCTAGAATGCTTCAGATTAAAATATCATATGATGATAATCTTTCTCACTCTTAGGTAAATACGTGATCTGATTGAAAGCAAAGCCAAGATTTTAACCATGAGGTGAATTATTATTCTATCTGAAAACTGAAGATTTCTCTTTTGCTGTGATAGTTTGGAAGCGATATTAATAATACAGCTAAGAGCTGGGCAGTGGTGGCGCACGCCTTTAATCCCAGCACTTGGGAGGCAGAGGCAGGCGGATCTTTGCGAGTTCGAGGCCAGCCTGGTCTACAAATTGAGTCCAGGACAGCCAGGGCTACACAGAGAAACCCTGTCTCGAAAAACCAAAAAAAAAAAAAAATAATAATACAGCTAAGAAAATAAAATCTGAATTATTGAGGTAAAATGGAGGTATTGGGCAAAGTCAGGAGTATGCTCACTCTCCCCACATCTTTCTTTCTTTCTTTCTCTTGACCTTTATATTCCAGAAAATACAGCCCACTAAACTAAAAGTATTATGGGATGAATATCAATAAGAGTTTTAACTTAACAGCATTTGTTCATAAATTGGACTTATGTACAGGTATATGGGAGTACTGTTGATTTTTTTTTGTATAAGAGGCAAAAGTTGTAGATGAATAAAAATGATATAACAAATACTAGGAAATACTGAATTGTTCAATGTGGCAGAATATCACCTTGGACACTGAACAGATGTTGTGAGTTGACCTAAAAATCTTAGTAGCCTTCTGTTCTGTCCCTCCTCCCCATTTGATATTTATTCTCTCTTGTTTTCTTCTCTACATGTTCTGCTGTACATGTATGCACATTTGTCTACATTTATATATTGTTCTTTAATATAATGAGGGAGAACATGCTCTTTATTCTGAGACTAGATGACTTCACTTAATAGCATATATTCTAAGTCCATCCATTTTCATGCAAATTTTGTAACTTCGTTTTTCTGTAGTGTTTCATTTTTATATATGTACCATATGGCAGTCAAAGGACACACAAGTCATGAAAGAGTACACAAGGATAATTGTTTTTTCCAGTTTAACTCTGTCATAGTTTTTTTCTTTCTGTGTGTAGATGTATATGGTAGATAAGTTCATGCAAATATACTTGAGGATGAAAATTAAAAATCCAATGTGAAGTTCCACAGCTTGAGAATGGATGTTCTGATTTATAGACATTCATTAAGATATACAGACTTTGGATCTGGCTAATCTCATTGCATGATTTTGTTCTCAAGTTCTTTTTTAAAATGTTAATGAACTATAGTTTGATTTATATTCTCTCCCCTTCCTCAGATTCTCCCACATCTATAGTACCAAGTTTGCATAAAGCATTTCAGAGACCTTCCGTGCTAGTTGTTACCATATTTCATTCTTTATTCTGCCCTCCCATCCATCTCCCCACCTAATCCTCCTATTCTGGTTTCCCCTTTGCTGCCTTATAACACTATACTCTAGTTCTCATTTCTTGGAACATTCCTTCTTCTAGCTTGTCCCTTACTATTTGCATAACCTGTGTGGTTATTTGGGTTGAATCACAGGTATCTAAAGCTTAAAAGGTATCATCCACATATAAGAGAAAACATCAATATTTGTCCTTTGGGATTTGGGTTAACTTACTCAGAAACAATAATCTTTAGTTTCATATGGAAACACAAGAAACCCAGATATCTAGAACAACACTGAATAATAAAAGCACTGCTAGATATAACACAATCATAGATTTCAAGGCATATTACAGAGCTATAGTAATAAAGACAGCATGTTACTGGTATAAAAACAGACATGTTGATCAATAAAATAGAATTGAAGACTCAGTCACAATTCTATACACCTATGGACACCTGATTTCTGGTGAGGAAACATGAGAAAAGATAACATCTTCAACAAATGGTGGTGGTCAAACTGGAAATCTACATGTAGAAGAATGAAAATAGGCTCTTATCTGTCACCCTGCACAAAATTCAGCTCAAAACAGATCAGGGACTCCAATGTAAGACCAGATACCCTGAACATGATAAACGAGAAAGCGGGGAAATAAGCTTGAACTCATTGATATAGGAAGGGACATATTCTGAACAGGACACTGAGAGCACAGGTATGAAGATCAATAATTAGTAAATGGGACCTTGTGAGGCTAAAAAGCTCCTGTACAACCAAGGACACCCTCATTCAAGAAAATGATGGCTTGAATGGCAGCCTATAGAATAGGATTTAAAATTTTTTTACCAATTATGAATCTGAGAGAGGGTTAGTGTCTAGAGTATATAAAGAACTAAAAATAAAAACTGAACAGTAATAAAACAACTAATTCAATTTAAAAATGGGGAATAAAATTAAACAAAATTCTCAAAATATGAGACACAAATGACTGAGAAACACTTGAATAAATGTCCGATATCCATAGCCATTGGGGATATGCAAATTAAAACTACTTTAAGGTTTCATCTTACCCCAGTCATAATGGTGAAGATCAATAAAACAAATGGCAGCACATTCTGGCAAGGATTCAGGGAAAGGGGAACACTTATTCACTGCTGGTGGGAATGAAAACTTGCACAGTCGCTGTGGAAATCAGTTCCTCAGGAAGCTGGAAATAGATCTACCTCAAGATCCAGCTATCCAACTCTTGGGCATATATCCAAGGACTCTACACCCTACACAGAGACACTTTCTTAGCCATGTTCATTGCTGCTATGTTTATAATTACAAAAATATTGGAAAAAGCGAGATGTCCATCAACAGAAGAATGGATCATGAAAATGTGGTACATATTCACAATGGAATATTATTCAGTTGTTAAGAAAAATGAAGTTATAAAATCCACAGGTAAATGGATAAAGTTAGAAATAGTCTCAGGTTTTTTATGACAAAGTCTTAACAAAAATTTAGTAAGAAATAATTATTAAATAGTGTGTGGTAATATCACAAGTATAGATAGTATGTTTGTATATGTCTGAGGAACATTGAAGACTTTATTTCTTTTCTCATCTATTTGTAATCTTTATTTCAGGTTGTCACAGTGAATATCACTTTCATAACTTAAACAAGGATGCCTTGATACTTTTAAATTAGTGTCAGCTTTTAGGAAATTTACCCGCATCTCAAAGAGTGTCAAAATATAGTTCTGTTGTTGCTTCACCCATCCTTCATGATTGAGGAGAGTCTCATCTGCCTCCTTAGCAGTGGGTGGCACAGCCATCTCATAATAAGGACAAGAAAATGAATAGAGTTGTTTTCAGCCACCAGAACTAGGCACTGTTACTATTTGGAGGTGCTGTTCTAAAATCTTCCTGTGCGTATGTGCTCTACACACACACACACACACACACACACACACACACACACACACACACA
>CAJQZJ010033498.1:2917540-3009834 GCA_907164525.1 Lophiomys imhausi | reverse complement strand
ACACACACACACACACACACACACACACACACACACACACACACACACACGTCATATACCTTATCCCACAGCAAGCTTTCCCTTTTAATTGCAAACTGGTGCTGTGATATTAATGAGTGCAAATGCGGGTCGTTTTCTGTGGCTGCTGCTACTTTGAAGGTTGCTGGAAGTATTCTATGGAACAGCCTTCCTTTTAGGAAAAATTTGACCTTATCCCCAGTGGATGTCACAGTAAATGCCCATTTTGTATAACTCTAGAGGAAATAGAGTGCAGATTAGTGACTTTTGAACAAATTCCATGGTGTCGTCAGAAGGATTTGTCAATTTTTACCCTTGCCATTGGTAATAATAACCAAGGTTTGATTGGAAACATTATTTTGGTGATGACTATAACTGTACTGAAACATTTAGTATATTATGAATACTGGAAAGAAGAATTTCTGCATGGATAACATAGATTAAAGTATATTAGATGTGAATACATAACATACTACTATTAATATGATTTTAGTCACTGTAATCCAAGATCTTTTAGAAGTCAACTTGTATATGCAATTTCATTGATTGCTAGTTTTTCTATATCTTGAAAATTTAGTGCGCTTAGATTAAGATATTTGGTATTTGAACAATTTTCTGCCAAACTGACATACAGAAAAGTAAATGCTTGTTGTGTTATTCCCCCATCCCCCTGGGGAAAATGTATTCACCTCAGGTAGGGTTCGAGTGCCATGATAAAGAACCCAGCCTTCTTACCAGAGCTGTTACTTGATGACCCAATGAGTTTGATGGGTGTGTGTACAGGAGCATGGGTCAGGGGTTGCTTACATGAGCATGAGTAACCCCAAATAGCCACATTATTGATGAGTCCCAGCCCAGCATAAAAGATCACCTTTCAAAATCTGCGTAGATCAAGTCCCCTCTTAGGTAACCTTTCACCTCCTATATTTTCTCCCACCTCCAGAGCCCATGTGCAAGTAAGACAGAATTAGATTCAGATGGGAGGGAGCTAGAACGGATGAATGGTTGTGGAGGTCTAATGACCCTCCCCTTCCTTCTGTGAGGGAATGTTTATAGGCTTGATCTTGATAGGGTCTTGAAAGGGCAGTTACAACAGCTCTAATTACGATGGTAACAACCATGTTATTATGGTTGGAACACAACACTCTGCAACAATGGCTTATATTGGCCACAGTTAAGTTTTGCGTCTGGAATGTTGAACTATGTGGATAAGACTAATATCTTTGAAAATAAGTAGATATTCTAAATAAGGAAGTGTATATTTGAAGGAAAAATTCCCTTGCATGGCTCCAGTGGGTTATTTTAGGTAGGGAGCTCTTTCCTAATGGGTTTTGAGTTATTCAATACTTCTTTTATTGTACTACTATGTGACATATTGGGTTATATTTCAATTGTAGAATTATGATTTTGTTCTTGTCATGATTATATTAATTCTAGGACAAGATGCTATAGCATTAACTTTGATATATTTTTGTTTAAAATGATGTTTGAATTTCATGGGCTTCATTTTCTGACACTTTAGTGGTTCACAAAAATGGTGAGATGACATTATATAAAGGTTCCTCAACAGATCTAAACTTCTTGCAGATGAATCACGTACTCACTCATCCCTTCATTCCTCCATCCACCCATTCTGTTTTCTCCATTTTTTTTGAGTACTGATTTTATGTCAAGACCAGAGCAAGCATCCATATCATGCCATACAAAAGAAAAGACATTGAATTGAGGGATTAGCAAATTATAGAGAGTACATTTGTGTGGGCACACATAAAGTTAAAGAGTTTGAGGTTAAAAAAAAAAAAAACACTTTCATCTGTATTTCAAGTTTCAGGCAGGCTGTTGTGATTATGACCTAGCTTCATTCTATCATTGTGATAATATACCCTGACAAAAAGCAACTTAGGGGAGAAAGGGGTTATTTTAGCTAACAATTCTAGATTGTAGTCCATTATTTAGAGAAAGTTCAGGCAGTAAGAACTTGAGACATCTAGTCATATCACACTCACAAGAGCAGAGAGAGAAATAACTCAATACACACTTGCTCGCTTGCTTCCTCACTTGTGTCCAATTGATTTCTCTATCCTCACACAGTTCCTGTCTAGGGAATGGAGTGGCCAACAGTCAGCTGGAGCTTCCATATCAGTTGACTTAATTAAAACAACCTCTCACAAATATGTCCGTAGGCCAACCCAACGTATACAAGCCATCATGGAGGCTCTTTCCAGGTGAGTCTGGATTGTATCAAGTTGATAAGAACTAACTATCACATGTGGTTAATCTCAATTGTCAGATCGACAGACATACTAATGAGCAGGTCTATGAGGGTATCTTGGAAGTGTTGAGGGGAAAAGACCCTCTCTCAGATATAAAGATCCAAGAAAAAAGCAGCATTGCTTGCCTACTTTCTTTTGTTTATGAATACATGTATCCTGGTGCTGCCACCATAGTTTGCTGAGATCAGACCCCAGGATCTTTAACTTTAATTGTGAACTGGAGATCACTGACTGTCCACGAATCTTCTAAGCTGTCAACACCATACTGGGACCACTGAGACATTCAGGTTTATGGACTGAGAAGCTACAGTGTTCTCAGCCTCTCTTGCAGGCATACAGCCATTGTTGGAGTACCCAACCTCTACTGTGTAAGTCATTCTCATGACTACTGTTTTATGATATATGTATGATATATATATCACATATATAATATAAAGTTATTTATGTGTTCTCTCTCTCTCTCAGTTATGTACCTTTAGTGAACCCTGCCTGAAGCTCCCTTTCTGTAGTACCTCATTTAGTTTTTTTCTCTCACATTTTCTTTTTGTTATTTGATATTAGGTATGACTTCAACTAAATGAATGAAGTGGGAGGGTATTATGCTAAGTGAAATAAGCTAAGCCAAGAATGACAAATATTGTGTAACTTGCTTTATATGTAGAATATAAAATATTTAATCTGGTGGGAGCAAAAAGTAGGATGGTGGCTAGCTGTGGGTTGGAAATAGCTGAATAGGAAGTTGCTGGTCAAAGGACATGAGAGTTTCAGTTAGAAAGACACAGTATTTTTTACATGCAAAAGTCTCAGTTAGAAAAAAGGATGCAGCGTTTAAGACACACTGCTCATCTTGGTGTAAATTTCAAGATGCTAATAGAGGAAGGCAACATTTTCAAGGTGAGATATAGAAAGATAGACTACATCAGGAAGTAGAAGGACTACTTCTAGACTTTCTTTGAATGAGGATAAGGCAAAGTGAGCATCAACTATGTGACTGGTTCCTTTCTGTCCCAGTTGTCTTTCTGTTGACGTTGAATCAGCATCACCTGTGATTTCTTCGGCCCAAGGCTCACGACGGTTCACGGCTTAAAAGGTGTGTGTAGCGATGGCTGTGTGCCTGATTTCCTTTCACCGCCCAATTTTCTGTTCCACAGCAGCGATGCCCTCGGTGATCTCCTGTGAATGCCTTCGCCCTTCCTGCTTTCTCCATCCTGCTCCAAGAAGAGGCCCTGCCGCTGCTCAACCAGATTGAAGATTTAGCTGTGCTTGCTTGTGGAGATTGACATCAGCTGCTCGGAGGGCAGACGGAAAATAGCTACTGGCAGGAAATGAGTAGATACGGTGCTGAATGATAGAGGGGAAGGAAAGGAGTAGACAATTAGGGAGATTCTTATGAACACTTTGCTTTACTGATTAAAGGAAAATATTTTTTATGATTTTGGATTATTGACATCTACAAAAATCTGTGTATATCTTCCATTAGATCCTCATATTCTTTACTCACACTGAAAATTAGTTTTCTGCTTCAGTGAGACTGTTACGTTTATTTCTCCTCAAAGTAGTATAGCTTAAAGCTACAGTAATAAAGTTGAAATTATACTTTAACTATGTTTTAAATGAATTTTCTTAGCATATGAAAGATTATCTTTTTTGGATTTAAATGGCACTGTGTGTTGTATTACAGCTCTGGAAATTTCAGTGCTCAGAGCACACTTTCCAAGCTCGGAGCTTAAGTGTGTCAGTTGAACACTGCATTTTTGAAAAGGTACACATAGATTTAACTTATTTTCAGACTGCCAGAAAGTGAGAGAAAAGGTTGCAACTGAAGTTGAGTTCAGAAAATCTGCTTTTCCAAAAAAGAAGAAGAAAAGAGAGTGAGAGCCAAATACATTGATAGCCACTGACTTCTGCAAGTACAAACAGGTGAGGGATGAACTGTAGGGCGGGAGTTAGCTGATGTGCCAAGGCTGGTAGCGGGAGGGAAGAGTCAGTGTCCTCTCCAGATCTCCACTCCTGTCCCCTTTGCCACCCTCACAGCATGTTTGTCAGGTCTCCCTCCATTCACCAGTCTCTTGGGATTCCCAGGGTGGAACTCACTGTAGAGAAAAATCATCTTTTCTGTAAAGAGATTTGGATCCTCAGTGCTTTGCACTTGGAAAGGCCTTCTAGGGAGACCTGCAGGTGTCATACCATGAATAAAAAATTCAACCTACCCACCTTGCAACAGCTGAATGGCAGAATCCTAAATGTAGTTTTGTCTGGTTTGTGCAAACTGAGTTTAGAACTTTATCACTACTAGACTTCCAACTAATGAAAAACATCTCTTTCTTAACTGAATTCTCTGTGGATATAGCTCCAAGATATCCGGTATAATGAGAAAAAGCATGGACACACAGAATATTGACTATCAGACTCCACAGTTTAATGCAGGTTAGTGTCTTGCATTTTATATCATCAGCACAGATCAGCTAAAAAGCCATGTTCTAGATTATAAGATCCTATCCTATATACAGAGGGATGAGGGCCAATAGATTTGTGGACAACACACCCACATGCACATACTCCTGGCCATATAGTCTTGAGTTTCATAAAAATAGCCAGTACATAGTACATCCAGAACATGCATATATACATATATATGTATACATGTATATGCATATATTTACACATATACATACAAACACACATATATGTATATTCATATACATATGTGGGTATATATTTGAGCTCAAAACTTTCAACTTATTTTCTCACACATGTGGAAATCCAGAGCCCACTGCTCTGAGTTAAGAGATAGATTAGCCTATAGAGATATTTTGCTGTGGATTCCATGGCCCTGAGAAGTGCTAGGAATGCACTGGAAGTGACATGAAGCTGTCAAGCTCTCCCAGTGTAAGATAATAAATCCTATTTCAGACAGGTTAGACAATAACCATCCCTTCTTTCATCCCCCTTTTCATTACTCTTGGTCATTCTTTTTCTATCCCTTCTTGACAGCCAAACTTGATGGTCATCTTGATTGGGTGGAGAATCACCTAGAAGACCAATCATATTGTTAAGTTTTTTTCTTTGTTTTTGTTTTGTTTTGTCAACTGGTCACAACCTAGGGTCATCTGGGAAGAGAGAACCTCAGTTGAGAAAAACGCCTCCTTCAGATTATCATGGCTTCCTGGCCACTGTAACTTGCTTGGCCAGACCCCACCGTGATTGGCTGAGACTCTGAAACCGTGAGCCAATGAATCTTTTTCCCTTTCGGTTGTCTTGCCAAGGTATTTTGGCACAGAGATGAAAAACTAGTCTGTGTTTCTTCCATTTCCCCTTCCTTCTGTTTCTTCTTCCCTCCCACCTTCTTTTCTCCACATAGTATTGATAGAGCTAGACAGAAATGATCAAAGAAAACCAGGGCGTCTATGTGTTGTGGTCTTTCAAACTATGTTCCTTTGACTAGCAACTTAAATGCAAGGTAAATTCTCTAAGGTTAGACCTTGGCTTTTCAAACTCCCAATCTCAGTTTGCCAATGATTTGTGTTAAAACCTTGTATTTCATTAAGCTGTGTGTAGAACTGTAACACTGGGAATTGAAGTAGAAAATGTCTATGTGGCTTTTAACCTTATCGCTTCAAAGGAGGTTTGTGTTAGAAAATGGTAAATGTGTAGGGCATTGACCAATTAGGTGAATGGGGGGCTTTGAGGATTTACAGAAAGAAAAAGAGTGCTTTGTAAAAGTTGGGAACAAGCATATTGGGCATTACCCAAGAAGCTTTCGTGTTTTTCAAATGGCTATCTTGGTGTGCTTTTATTTATGGTCTCTAATGGGTAGGAAATTTCTGAGCAAAAAGAGAATTATGAACCTGGTTAGGAAGATTATAAATGGCTCTTGACAAGGTGGCTTAAAAGGAGACATTATGGCATCCAGGGGATCAGAATTTACATTTTGTTCTCAGAGAATGTAATTTGCTTCAAAATCATCAAAAATATCAGCAGCTAGTATTTTAAAGCTCCCCTAAGAACTTTATATCCTACAATCTGTACAAAAATCAAACACATAATCACACACAGTTAAGCCACCTTCTCTTTGCATGTTTTTAAAACTGTGGTACAAATGTCTCAAATCTAAATACGGATCTCAAAAAGACATAATTTGGCAAATATAGGTTTCCGTGTTGATAGGAATAGGAGTTATGGGACTTGTCAATCCTTAAGTTTGTAGCAGTCCAATCAACAAGTTGCTTCACATTACAGAGAGGCAGTACAGAAGAAAAGCGTCAACATGTACTACCTACCTGGAGGAGAAAAATATTTGCCAAGACCTTATAGGCAACATTTGAGAGAGATCTTGAATAGGATTGAGGCTGTTCTGGGAATCCAGGAGGGCTGAGTTAGTGGACTCTCAGGAAAGTCTTTTCAGAGCCCATCTTTGGAAGGAAGACAGTGGGGGGGGGGGGGATTAGTAATGACCGTAAAATGATTCTAAAAGAACCCTTCAAAACTTTGAGGAATGTAGGCTTACAAAGGAAACCAGGGGATGTAGGACAGTGGGAACCTTACAGAATGTCCCCTCCCCTGCATCAATGCTACAGAAAACTGCATCTGCTCCGACATGGGGACATTTTTCTTTGTATATAGATTTTAATACACATTAAAGCACATTGGATTCACTGAGCACAACAAACTAGCCAGGGGTCTATCTCTTTCCTTACGTCATAGTTAGGAAAACTGGAAGAGGTAGGTTCCATGTGGGACTCACTGGCAGGTAATATTCAATATGATGGTAAGAGGACATGAGCCTTAGAACAGCTTTCAGGTTGTCATGGTGACAGAAACAGATGCCCATCAGCCCAACCGAGAATGCTGTGAGCTTTTGCTTCTGGGTTTTTGTAGACTCTTTCCCAATGGCAGCAGTAAAGCCACATCTTCCAGGCAGAGTTGGGGACATAGACACAGGAGGTTATGCATTTATACAGGGGACGCTGCAGAGCTGCGGTTTAAGTAAGGTAGTTTATTTCCACCAGTACCTTCCCCTCAAACTCCAAAGAAGGCAAAAGCATGTGGCTAGATCCTGGGGGTCAGGTTGAGAAAGGGTTACTGATCTCTCTCTCTCTTTCTCTCTCTCCTTTCCCAGGGTTCCCATTGTTTATAGGATAATTAATTATTATTAAAAGAACTACAAGAAAACCCCGGGGGAAATATTTCAATGAGTCCAGATGATATGGTCAGTTGTAGAAAATTCAGACCCCTGAAGAGAGATCTCAACACATGCACATTAATCAGGAGCACAACCTTCCTACACTTCCAATTAGTTTGTCTCACAGGATGTATCACTTGTTTCTTTGAGCCTGTCCGATCTGGGTTTTCTGGCTCAGAGGCCCTTTGGAGGCAGAGGTGTTAAGATTTCTCCATGATGTCATTTGTGAGACAACACTGACCTCAGAACTTAATCCATCTCTAGTGGTGTGTTCTCTTCTAACGGAGGAGAGAGAAAATGTCCTTTTGGCTGCTGAAACAAGAATGGGGTGGGGGAAGGGCTGGGGGGAGGGTCAGTGTCTGGCTTGGGGACAGCTGGATCACTTCTGGGAGTGTTGGGTGACTTTTGCTCCTGCCAAATAGGCTTTCTCCAGTTGTTTCAGCCTTCAAAATGCTAGTAGAATGCTCTTGCCTTCTGCTTGTATTGGCTGGAGCTTGTATTAAACCGCTGCCAGCTGCTATCCCAGATAACATTTGGAATTACCGTGGCTCAAAACAATAAAGTGATCTCATAGAGTCCAGGAGGTGATGGACACAGTAGTCAGAGGCAGGAAGATGGCAAGAAGGTACCACTCTCAGATATGTTGTTATTCAAGGACCCATGAATGGGTGATCTACTATGTATTCTAAATGTTAATTGACTCCCTGAGGTCTGCTATGAGTCCTAATGTATGAGCCCACACTGAAGAAGACTACCATTTTTAACATGTAGTACCTGAGGTCACCTGGGGGCAAACATCTGGTCTACTCTGCAGTAAAAAAGAGAGTGCAGAACACACACACTTCTTAAATTCCTGGATTGGAAATGATACAAACCATTGCTATTCACATTCTGTAAGGCAGAAGTAGCTTTAGGAACCTACAGTGCTGTCAGGGTACTTGGTGATGGAGTCTTTGCTAGTATGGCCTCAAAACAACACTTTGTCCCTTGGAAAGATAACACAGGCCATTGTAGGCACACAGGCTGCAGTGGTGTTATGAGGTTGTTTAGAGAAACCATTAGAACTTGATTTTAAGCCTCGGTAGCAAAAGGAATTGATTAGGGAGAGATGAAATTTCTGTAAGAACCAATAGGAACATTTTATGTTTCTGGTTCTTTTGTGACTCTCTTCAATGCTGGCATTCCCAGGGGAGGCAGTTGAGTGATTTAATTGGGCCATTGAATTGCTTGCTCCTCAGACTGTGTCTAGAGGAAGCCCCTCAAATGGAAGAAACATTCAGTAACAAAAGGAATGAAAGGAATGATAGGCAACAAAACAGCAAACGTCCCCTCTTAACCTTTCATGGCAAATGACAATCTCAAGGAAGACAAGACAAGCAAGCCAACTTCTGTATCCTGAAGATCAGCACTAAGTATGATGGCTGGAAACCATGGGCATTTCCTGACAGCATGACAGATTTCTGTGAAGTCAGAGAAAAGAGCGGCTGCTTGTGTAATTTCTCCTATGTCTCTCTCATAGTGCTGTTCTATGGAAATAACTTTCCTTGTTACCACTTACTAATGAGGCCACTCCTGGCCCCACCAAGGCCTGTATTCATTGGGATCTGGTACTGTAATGATACCGTTGATGATGCCTGGATCTTCTGACAGAGACAAAAAGATCACATCAATTCATGCATAGACAGAGAGGGGACAGATGTTATCTGGGTTGTACCCTGTCAACAGATTAAAGAGAGAGCACTAAGCATATTGAGATGTGGGCTTGAAATCCAACTTAAACTCATAGGAACTGAGAAGTCTGAAAATCTATAGATGTGTTAGATCTAGCTCACTTACGGCCATAAAAAGAGATCTCCCCAATATCTCTTGGCTGACCTGCCTGCCCTCCCAGACTCTTTCCACTCCTTTCCTTGTTTCCTTTGTTCCTTCTCTTCTTCCTTTCCCCCTCTTCCTCACCTTCCCCCTCTCTCTTCATCCCATGGCCTCTCTCACTTGCTCCCCTCCCCATTCTTACTCTAAGCCTAAATCTTAGGCAGCAATAACTCTGAGTTCGGATCTCAGAAGTAAAGGCTCATGGAATGAGTGAGAGCTTCTATTTGCTAGAACCTGGAACAGTGTCAGAAATAGCAGAGGATGCCTATTGTCCTTATCTGGATTGGGGTGGTTCATTAGGTCAGTCTGTGTTAGTCATGGACGTACCTTTGTGATAAGAAAGATCAGACCAACAGATATGGGGTAGAAATATATTTCTGATATGGAAACACACTGAGTGAAAAAAATGCCTGTTCCATGTAAACTCAACAAAACAAATACTGACTGAAGCATCAATAAAGCAAACCTTTACTTCTCATGACTTTATGGAGTGACTGGGAGGTTCTTTGATCCCTATTGGCATTGCTAATCTTTTGGGAGCTGCTCTGGCTAGCCTATTCCAGTCTTGTAAGGTTACCTGGTGGCTCGTTGGCAAGCCTCCTTGAGCAACACATCTTTGATCTTCCTGGTTTTTCATCTGCCATTAGTTTAGCCCAGTGTTCTTGTGAATTCTGATGACCAAGCAATCATAAGAGATTGGGTGGGGGGGTACACCATAACTTAAAATGTATCACACGACCAAAGCAACTCATAGGAGCAATTTAGATTCAGTGAACAGTAAAAGTTAACTTAGAGGGATCATCTGTAAAGTCAGAGGTATATCTACAGAAAGCAGAAGAATTTGAGGCAATTGCATGGTCTATCAGGCTATGTTAGACCTACATAACTGTCTCACCTTGACAGAGATGAATCCACAGATTCCGATTCCATTACAGCTTGATTATAATCTCTCTCTGTTCTAGCTTGCTTTCTGTGAGGCATTTTCTCAATTAAATTTCTCTTTTCACAGTTGACTATAGCTTGTGTCAAGTTGGAAAAAAAAATTAACCAGCAGAGAGAAAGAGAGAAAGAAGGAGAGAGAACAAAGACAACGATCGGCTTTCTCTTGTTTATGGGTTACTTTTATTGGCTACGTGTTCAAAACTGATCCAGTAGGTTGTGGAATGGGCAGGTAGAGTCATGCTGTAAAGCCAAGCCATGCTTTTCATGGGGCATAGATGGGATCAGTCAAATTAAAAATCTGAAGGGGATTTACGGAATGACAAGCAACGTGAAGATAGACAGAGATGAAGCCAAAGTCATTTGTCTGAAGCCCTGTATCACACTTTGCAATGTTACATAACTTTTACTATACTGTGGACATACACCTGTATACTGCCATACGTGGCTGTAATTGAAATAAATCCCAGATCGATTATTTATTATGATGGTCAGGCACTGTGCTTGATCATTCCTTTATGTGTGTAAAGCACAGAATCACTGCTCATGAGCTTCTCACTGAATTCCTGAGAGAAAGAGGAGCTAAAGTGAAATCATTAGTTAAGAGCACTTTAAATTCAGCAAACTCCAACTTAACAGTTGTGCCTGTTTGCGTATTAGGTTCTCTGTAGAAAGCCAAGCTCAATATAACAAAAAAAATTGTCAAGTAGACACATATATTTAACTGCAATTCAGAAGATTTCGTTGCCAGTTTATCAAATGAAGGAGCAAAGAGAGACAGTAGCAATATAAAAAGTCTTAGGGGAACCACACACATCTCAGAGAGAGGAATGGATCTAGTAAATTGAGATTCAGACTGACTTAATTGTATTTGGTTCAAGTTCTTCATTTGGCATTAGAACAAAATTAGGTCTTACTATTGATATGAGACCCAAAGACTGTTCTTTCATCCTTAAGTGGCATGTGGACTGAGAGAGCAGTCATTCAGAAGGGGGAAGAAATCTCATTCTTGACAAGTTATGTAGGTAAAAAAGGATGGTATTCTAGAATGAGAATGCCTGGAGGACATTCTCCTCCTTGTCATAACCTCTTGGTTACTACTTCAAAAAAAAAAAAGATAATGGTATTTGCAAATTTCATTTCTCTGTTATCTATGGTAATGGGGAAGGGAAATGACTGGGGAGGGGCATAAAAGTACAGATAATTGGTACCCGAACATAATTTCCAAGCCTTATTACTTTATTTAATCCAGTAAATTTAGACCTATACCATCATCTCACTGGAGTTCTAATCAGAATTACGAAGAACAGCCTGTGAACATTATTTTGATTTTCAGTTCTTTATTTCAAAGTCACATGCCTTTTGAAGGTACAGAGTGACCCCAAAGTAGCTCACCAGGAGGAAGGACAAACGAGGACATGAAGATTAACAGTATCTGTTAGATGAGAATCAGCTTATCAGGAAAGTGTCAGCCTGATCTCTGGATTGTTACCATCTCAACCTTGGAAGGTAGATGGGATGAGCCTCAAACTCCCAAATCATATGGTGAGTGACTTGTAATGAGGGGATGGCAAAGAGCAGAAAATCTCCTGCATAAAAAATGATAAGAACCATCAGAACAAGAACAACAACAACAAAAACAAAAACATCAACACAGAGACCAAGAAAAGACATGTAGGGTTGGCCACGTGGTTCAGCAAGTAAAGGTGTTTGTCACCAAGCCTGAGTTTGAAGGGGAGAATGACTCTCAAAAGTTGTCCATCTTCACATGTGCTCACACTGTCTCTCTCTCCCTCCTCCCTCTCTCTTCCTCTCTGTCTCTCCCTCCCTCCTCCCTCCCTCTCTCTCCCTCTCTGTCTCTCCCTCCCTCCTCCTTCTCTCTCCCTCCCTCCCTCCCTTTGTCCCTCTCTTTCTCTCTCCTCTCTCTTCCCCCATCCCTCCCTCCCTCTCTCTCCCTTTCTCTCACCCTCTCTCTCTCCCCCCTCTGTCACACACACACACGAAATTAAAAAAGTAAAGGAAAATGGCAATGAAATCAATACTACTGTAACAGCAATGTTATCTGCACCTACTCAGTACCTATTTAGAGGTAGAGCCCCATCACCACCCATCACAGCCTTAAGCCCCCTACAGGTTATAGGGTAGCCATTATTACACATCTTGCCTTGAATTTGGATGCTTGCTTTCTCCCCACAGGAGGTAAGTAAGTCTTACTCCTAACTGTTGAGTTCCATGAACTGAGAATCAAGACTTGTTTAGTCTGTCAGTAGCGCAAGAAATAGAGAAGAACCTGCCAATAGGAAAGAAGTCAGCAGGCGAGGAAAAGGGGTGGCATTGTGTCTAGAGACAGTAGGAAAGAGGAAGAGTGCCTGTAAGCAAAGGCTCTGATGTCATCAGAACATGTGGTCTGAACTTCAGAGCGAGATAACTAGTGTTTGTCATGACGTTGCTAATTCAACCCCTTTGCGAAGACGAACCACAGTATTCTTTTTATTGCAATGTGTCTATTGGTTGCTTTGGAGATGATTATATTAAGATGAAGTAGGAATAGAAAATCCAGAGTACAGCTTGTGAGGAACTTGGCATTCAAGACTTTTTTGTTGTTCGCTTTTCAAGACAGGATTTCACTGTGTAGCCTTGGCTGTTCTGGAACTAGCTATGTAGACCAGGCTGGCCTCAAACTCACAGAGATCCACCTGCCTCTGCCTCCTGATTGCTTGGATTAAAAGTGTGCACCACCACAGCATGGCTGTGATGATAATAGGATCAAGCATTTACAACGTACCTTATGTGGCCAAACAAGGTTCCAGACACTGTGATTTGTAAAGAAAGAAACAGGACCTTTTCTATTTTAAACAAGATTACTTCAGAGAGAGCCTTAAACTACATGACAATGTATTATATGCAAAAATAGACTTGAGGCAAAAATAACCTGTAGCTTCACAGAGTCTTCTGAGGAAGTTGGAGTCTGGGTTAGGTCTTATAAGATAGACAAGGATTCATGAGCAGAAGAAGGAGGGAAGGCAAAGATGAGGCTCAGAAGTTACTCTTGCCCAAGGCCAATGTGCTTTTTAATTAAATACTGCCTCGATTCAAGGGTTTGTTTTTTATAGTTTTGAAGAGCCTGATGCCCATTTCCTCCTTGGCAAATGGGCTTCCTAGCTGAAACTTTTAAGCAGCCATTGACAGTGTCTTAGTGTCTGAGTTGATACCTCTTTGATATTCTAAGTTCTGTTTTTTTTTTCTTTGACACTCTGCTGTAATGTACATTAAATGGACAAACTGTCAAGTGTTGTTTGAGGTCACTCTGAAGCTGGCTGTGAACGTAGGACTTCCCCTTACCTATCCCATTTCAGGTCCAGGCGCATCTGTCTCCAAGTGTCTCCCGAGGCTCTGTGCACGAGAATGGGCTGCCTGCCCCACTTCTGAGAGGGGTAGGAAGAGAACAGCAAGAAAAAGTACATGAGTGAAAACATGTGTTCCAGTGAACAGCTAGAAGGCAAACTACTTCCCAACCTAGATTAGTATTGCTTTTCCAGTGACATAAAAATGTCCACAACGGTACTGGGACGTCAGGAGCTCGTCTGTGCGTAGACTGCTCTGTTCTGCCCACAACACTCGAATGGAAGCTCTGGGCGACTGTCTCAGTGCTTCCTGACTCAGGTTCTGCTGGATGTTTGCAAGCTTGGATTTGATGCACATTTTTGTTTGCTTTTGGCTGGGCTACTCCAGTAGTTTCGACTGGATGGTATGAACGCCGGATTTGATGATGCTTTGCTTTCTGTCTATCGCTGCTTTTCTCTAGCTGGTATTTATTCTTTTCCTTTACTTGCAATATACTTAACAAAACAGGTCATTCAAAACTTGGAAAGCCTGGTGTAGTAGATACTTCTCTGGACCACACAGAACCATTTGCTAGCACCACAGCTGTAGAGGTCATATGTGGGAAACCAAGAGCAAGTAGCAAACTTTTTTCTTTGGCAAAGATCCATCAAAATGATTATTAGCTTCCTTTATCTCTCCATATTTACTAAGATATCTATGAGGGATTTACCTATCTTTAGGTAAACACCCATATAACATCCACCTTCCTTCATTAAGGCATCTTGGAATTAAGTCTGAATGGGATCAACCATTCTCCTTACCAGGCATTTATAAATGGGATGGTGTGTCTAATACACATGGACTGGCAGAATCCATGTGATGTAGGATGAAAAATCATAGTCACGAGAAAGAAAAGGTGTTCCTCACTCCAGGTTCTTGTTGGAGTCTCTCACCTGAGAATCAAGAAGTTGAAAGCAAATTCCTCAAAGCCTTTCTTCCTTCCCAACCATAAACATAGTTTTGTAGAAATCTCACTAGAAACCCCATTTACAGTAAAAGATGCATCCTAAACACCGCCCCCACCCCCGGCATCTCTAGTGTCTTCTGGTTTTACCTTCTCAGATTTAATTCTACCCAAGGCATCCCCAGAACCGTGACCTCACTTATCAGGGGGAGGAGGGGCTTCTTAGCAACTTTCTAAGGCATAAGGAGAGCTACCAAAATGACATATGTGTTTACTGCTAAGACTCAACTGTGGCCGTCCATCTTGTAAAGATACCACAGCTGTACTTCCTGTATATTTTCCTTTCTTCCCAAGCACCTCTCTTTCTTTTAACCCCTGTGCTTAAAATCTACTTCAAATCTCTTAATACTGGCTTGTCCTGAAATTCTTTGTGTGTGTGTGTGTGTGTGTGTGTGTGTGTGTGTGTGTGTGTGTATTAAAGTTAAAAATTTACTGCATTTACTTGAGTGGAGTTCTCTGAAAACAAAAAAAACAAAAACAAAACAAAAAAAAAAAAAACTCAATTTTTTCCCTCCCAGAGACAGTTGGAGCTGTGTCTCCATCCATGCAGTCAGTGATATGTGGACCTCAGACGTGGCTGAGGTGGGACCATAAGTCAACTCACTGCTGCAACAATTGTAAATTCCTGGACGATAACAGAATGCACGTCAGAGTGATGAGCTTTTTGTTTACCCCATAGCTGCCCAAAAAATGATGGGTCCCACCAAACAGAGTGAACTAGCTTGCGTGAACTATTTTCAATTTTTTTTTTTTTTTTTTGTGGTGCTGGGGATTGGATCTAGGGTCTTGTGTTTGCTAAACAATTGTTCTACCATGGAACTTCATCTCCAAAACTATTTTCTGCCACAGACTCCTTTGTCCTTGCTCATGGCTGATGGGTTGCATGGAATGTATTGGAATATGTGAGGTGTTAGTTGGTTCAGAGTAGCACAAGGAAGCTAGAGAGCTGAGAATCTTAGCTGTAGATTACAGGAGACCAAGATCTTAAAGAAACCTGACCTAGGTCATCTGCATATGTTATGGCTAAATAGCTTGGTGTTCTTTTGGGACTCCTAATAATGGGAGTGGGGGCCTGTCTCTGACTCTTTTGCCTGATTTTTGGATCCTTTTCCTCCTCCTGGTGTGCCTTGTCCAGCCTTGATGTGATGGTATGTGTCTGGTCATATTGTAGCTTGTTATGCCATGTTTGTTGGTACCCTTGAGAAGCCTGCTCTTTTCTGAGGGAGGTGCAGGGGGACAGATCTGGGGCAGAGAAGAGGTGGGAGGACAGACTGGAGGGAGGAGAGAGAGAGGGAGGGGAAACTGATGTTGGGATGTAAAACTGTGAGAGCAGAATAAAAAAAGAAAGAAATACAATTTAGTTTGGAAAGCTGTACTTTCTTTTATTATTAACACATCAATCACCATTAATCCAAATTACTAAACATAATTGCAGATGTCAGACACATCTGGTGTTCCTGACAGTGACTAAGGTCTGGACTTAAAACTTTTAATTATGTCTCTTTTTTTTCCATCAGTAATATCTAGATTGGTGAGTTCTTTAAATGAAGTCTTATTAAGCAGTAAATGATTACAGATTATAAAAATTCCATTTTAAAGAATAAAACTGTATTGCTGTGATGTGAAATATTAGCATTTCTATCTTTTAAGCATTTACATGAAAGTTAATATACAGTTTTTTTTAATGTACACTGGTGTTTTGGCTGGATATCTGTGTGAGAGAGTCACAGACAGTTGTGAGCTGCCATGTGGGTGGTAGAAATTGAACCCATGTCTTCTGGAAGAGCAGTCAGCACTCTTAACTGCTGAGCCATCTCTCCAGGCCTAATATACAGTTTTAAATTTGGTAAGTATTAATCAATCACTTATTTTTTTACATTACTGGAATTGTTTTGAATTTATGACATAGAACGATGTAAAAATGTCTGGCTCCTGTAGATTTCCATATAGGAACAGGGATAGATTTAAAAAAAAAAAAAACAACATTGTATTTCAGATAATGATTTGAATTGGTGACTTAGGATGATTTAGTCAAATGTATTGCCCATTGGGGTCTCTAACAACTGCCATGGTCAAGGAAGATCCTCATTCTGAGTACTGGACCTTTGAGACAAATTAATTAATATTTCTGGGAAGTATTTTCTGAGTAAAGTAAACAGTGTGTACAAACACCCAGAGGTAGAGACACTTTTAATTGGTACAAGAAACAAAAAAGAAAGCCATGTGGTAAGCTGGTGTAAAAGGGGGATGAGGTTTATAGGTGATGGGGTTATATACTGTGGGGACAAGACACTGATCTCAGACAGAAGGGAGTTAAAATTGAATATGAAAAGGCTACAGGTAGTAATAGATACTCACTTAAAACTTATGACTCAGTGGTTTAGAACACTGGCTGCTCTTCCAGAGGACCTGGGTTCAATTCCCAGCACCCATGTGGTAGCTTACAACTGTCTGTAACATTAGTTCCAGGGGATCTGAATCACACACACACACACACACACACACACACACACACACACACACATACAGAACACAAATGTATATAAAATAAAATAAATTAATTAAAACACAAAACAAAACTTATGGCCATGACTTTTATAGCAGGGTCAGGGGATATGGTGTTCCTTTGTCTTCAGTAGGGTTCTTATTGTAGGGGTGTGATAAGTGAGGGTAATCAACTGTATTTTCCATAGGGGTATGATGGTAGAAATGAGGGTCAAAGAAGGCAAAAGTGTTTGTGTGATGGCTGTAATGATGAATCATGTAATCTAGGATCATTTGTAAGGCCTGATGTTTAATGCCCTTTCTTCACCATGTTGGTAAGGAATGGACCCATGACCTGGGATAATGAGAATGCTGGTTGGCATCATAAGATGCTTATTATTGGACAGATGAGACTGATGGCAATTTGTCTGTCTCATATGCTCATATGCTGAGGCAGGATGACACAGGTTGTATTCTGAAATAGAACAAACCGCCTGGGACTATAGCCAGTAGATGTTAAGGTCTCAAGATGGTGGGCAATGGTTATGATTACTGGGGTATGTGATTGGCTTGTAAGAATAGTTCTGTAGACTCACGGGAACCCAACAACTGTTCCTCAAAAGAAACCAGGAGCCATTCCTATTCCTCACATTATTGAGGGATATTTGTCTGGAGGGTTTAATCTGGAGGAGGAGAGTCAGGAGAGAAGCAATGTCCTGAGGCCATTCATGGATCTCCAGGATGTTTCCAGATGTCAGGGAAGCACATAATATCGAATCTTAACTTTTACCCTTCACTTCAGCTAGGAAGTTGGGATAGAGGGTGTTAGAAGAATTGTTGGGATGGAACTGACAGGAGATAGTTGTCAGAGAGAGAGATTCTGAAATTATTATCACAATTATATGAGGCCAAATGAAGGGCATGGCCTTAGCATGAAGAAAAATTGGTAGAGAAGGCTAAGTTATGGTAAACAACTTTGGAGACTCTGAATCCTGGAGATGACAAGAGTGTGAAGCACAGCTTGATTCATTTTAAGCTTGTTTGGCCATAAGTAAGGGATCAGGTAGTGGTTCTGAGCCATCATCAAGAAGGTGTGAGGCTACTGGCTGACTATCCTCCATTTGAAGGAGTGAAAAGGATTGTGCTGATTTCATCTAGGACAGTAGGTTGTACTGGGGCACATTCATATATGAACACTCAGGCTTATGGTTGCATGAACACATTCCTTTATGTGGAAGAACATGCATATATGAACCCTCTGGTTCATGGTTGCAGGAACACATGCATTTTGCATACTCTTGGTTAATGGTTGCAGGCGAACATTCATATAGGAACACCTTGGCTCATGGTTACAGGGGGACATTCATATATGAATAGTCCAACTCTCAGTTGCAGCACTATAATTCTTGCCTTTTTGAAAAATGAAAACAACACTCCAGTCTTTAAAGATTCCAAGTCTCTGTCAAAAGTAAAAATAACTGGGAAGGATCTGGGAAAATCAATCACATTATCATGGAATTATATACTACATTATCCTTGGTGAGCTGTTTCCTGCAGAGAGATGACACCTCACCTCAGTCTTTACTTGCAACCTTGAACAGAAGCTTCTGCTAAAATGTACTAGTGTCTTGATCTGAGGAGATCATGAGGTGATAAATTCATGTTGCCTCTGCCATCAAGTTTGTGGCAGTTTGTTACTCAGTGACAGAAAATGAGTATGGAATGATAACTACACATTTCCTTGGGTCTCTTTTAAGATACACATGAGTCAGCACATGTTAAGTGCTTAGCACAGAGGCTGGCCTGAAAACTACAAATTAATTAATTAATGTTAGTTATTAGTAAGTATAAACTGTAAGATTAGGCCAGCAGATTAGCTGGCGGCTTGGCAGAGGAGCAGGCGGCCTGGCCCAAATGCCTTAACCGGTTGCCTAACTTATCCTGGAGAAAGAGCCCTGGGACCAAGAGTGGCCTACAACACCTGTAACCTAAACTCTGTTAATTAGTATAAGTTGTTATATTAGGCCAGTAGAATTACCGGCGGCTTGGCAGGAGATTCGCCTGGGCTCAAGGGGAGTCTGGGAGTCTGGGAGTCTGGAAGTCCAACGACCCGGGACTGCTTGGACTGAGGGCCTATAAGCTGCCACAGTCTTTTCCCCAATAATTAAATACACCAAGACCTTTTAATGTTTTAACGCTTAGCCCTTAGCTGGGTAGATTCTCAATTAGCTACTCTAAGTTAACCAGGATCACCTAATCCCAAACCACCATGTGCCTGCGATTACCTTCCAGCATTCTCCAGACATCTGTCTCCTTCTGTGTCTCCCGGCGGAAAGAGAGCGAGTCTCTGTGTGTGCCCAGAGTTCCTGTTCTGATCTCAGGAAGTCCCACCTTCCTATCCTCTTTCTGCCCAGCTAATTGGCCATAAGTGACTTTTATTAACCAATCAAGAGAATGCCTCAGAAGGAGTGGTAACCAGATCTCAATATTGAATTCAATGTATCAGAAACAATATTAGACCTTCCCTCAACACTGGCCATCATAAGCAAGGTTCATAGTAGTTTCTAAGCAGTGTAATTCGACTTCATGCATAGCATTTATTATAGCTAGACTTAGCTTCTTTCTTCCTAGATATGATTACCCTACAGTGAAGTTTTAAGGCTCAGAAACCTTTTCTGAAGTGTTCATGGATTTCTGAAAGGCCAATCTCCTGTCAGATGTTGAGTGATGGTTCAGAAGGGGCAGTTGCCTGGTGTCAACATGGGCTCTTCACTATACTTCACAGTATTTGTAGTTGTAATCACTAGCACTTCCTCTGCAGGCAATTCGGGCAGGTGTGTAATGGCTTTTGTTTTTTTTTTTTTGTTCTTTTTGTTGGTTCATTTTGTTTTGTTTTGAGGTAGGGGGGATTATCTCATAGGGGACAAAACTTAGATACTTAAAAGCACTTGACATTTCTTTCAGAAGACAAAACCATGTTTAAAAAAAAGAAGTCAGTGTAGAACACTGAGCTTCATCAGCTAGTTAAGACTGATGAAGAACATCTGAAATAAAACTAAAGGTTATGGTATGTTTTAAGACTCTCTAAAACCTTCAGTTACTAGAATAAACCACCTGGTCCCAGGCTGACAGGAGGGTATGCAATTCCAACTGCTAAAAGCCAAGCTTAGTGTATCAGTTAGGTGCTAATATGCCTTTATTAGGGACTATAACTTCAAAAATTAAGTTTTCAGAACCTGGGCAGATTGAATCTCATTAACTTCTCTCCTCTTTGAGGATGAGATATTAGAAGCCAGTGAATTGTGACAGCTGTTTAAAAGTGGAGTTTCTGGATTTCACGACATTTGTTAACAATGTGCAAAGATCGGCCATAAAGCTGACTGTGTTGGGCTGCTTTAGGTATGGCATCCTAGGCAAAGGTTCCCAGCATATGCTCATTATAGAACCACAGGCAGCACCCATAAAGAAGCAGTGATGCTCTTGCAGACAACCTGTTGTGGCTACCTTCATTCCTTTGATGCTGGGAGCCTGGAACAAATGATCTCCTTTTCTCAAGAGACAGTGGGTTTGACAGTGAGAAAGAATCTAAGAAAAGAAGCCTTGTTAAGACCAGAGTGAAATTCTTTTTCTCTCTCGCTTTTTAAATAGATGTACTCATTCTACACTCAAAAGGACCACCACCAGGAGCCAGCTTCCACAATTGCCTGTTGTCAATTTAAACTGACTTATGATGTCATATTATGTGTTTGTAAGCATTTTCAAATGCTTTTCTGAGGCATTCCACTGGCCCAGAGTACCTGAGAGAGAACTGACAAAGGCTTGCTAGACAGAGGCCCTTGTCATCCACAGTCGATTGGAGAGCTAGTCAGTAACCTTTAAATAAGGAAGACCCACCATGTTCATTGATCTGTTACTCATATGTTTTTTTCCCCCTAATTACTTCCTTGACAGCAACTGTGATTTCTAATGGCAGCTAGGCTTCTTCCTATTCTTTCTGCTGCACATTGATTGGAGTCTCTTTTCTAAATAATTGTGTGAAAGTTTCTTTTTGACTTAATGTTTATGAAGGAGACACACTGCACAATGTCGGTACCCTTTTGTTGCTCACAATGTGAAATTGTGGACTCATCATATACAGACCACCCTGGGTTCTAAAATTAAGTGGCTTTTCTGGGAGCTGGTCTTCAGTCTAGCAGAGCTCTCTAGGGTTTCTGTTCAGAACACAGCTGAAATGATTCTTTAGGCTTCATGACTTATAATATGTTAACACGAATGCAGTTGGCTCTAAACATCTCCAAAACCATGCTTGGGTTTTTCTGGAGCGATCTTCTGTGGAATAGGGTCTTCAAATTTGCTCCAGCAAGCCTGTAACAAAGTTGACTATTCATACTGCAAACCATTATCCATTTAGCACGGCCATTTCTGGGTATCAGCTCAGCTTGCAGAACAGCCAGGAGCCTGGAGTCTTGTAGTCAGAGGTCTGAGAACACAGCAGACAACAGTGAAAGTGCCCTCCCTGGGTTGCTTTATGAAGAAAAGCATTTTCTGTGGCAACAGGCATGAGAGGGGTAGAGCTGGCCAGGTTCTGTACTCTGTACAGCCCTTATGCTTACAAGCATAGTTTTTAAAACCAGCTGAGTGTGCTGGCAAAGGGCCTCTGTTCATGTTAGTCAGGTTGGTCTCATAAGGCAGGTTCAAAACACATTACTCTGATGGGAAATAAACTGCGTACTTGGGGCCTTCAGCTGTTTCTGATGGTGGTCTTTGGGTATAGGTGGTCTCTTTGGTAATTTTATTGCACATATTTAATGTATATATTGATTAACATTGGTTTATTTAACTACATGTGCTGCACGTAGGCATAAACCTTGAATGGACAGTGTTAGAATTAGCTTAAATTTTATAGATGTAATAGAGCTGCTCTTTCTATGGCCATTTAATGTGTTCTGGCTATAAAATACATTGCTTATGTTAAGTTTGTGGGTGGTGCTGGAGGGAAGCACAGAATGACTGGCTTGGGAAAGTCTGGCTACCCAGCTAGAGCTCAGGCGAGGGTTCCAGATACTCTGTGGAAGTGATCCCTTAGGAGAAGGCAGGCTCATTCAGAGGTCAGCCGATGAGCAGAGTCAGTGAACTTTCTGTCAATCAGTGTCCCGGTGTGAAACAAGCCACAGAGCAAAGACAGGGAAGAGTCTAAGCCACGGTTCAGTCTTATGATATCACATGACACGGGCCTTCAAGTGTCTCTAATTAGATGGCTACCCCATCTATTTACGCAGGGGGAGGATAGGGGAATTTTACATCAATACCGATTATATATTACAATATAAAATTTTACATTGAGTTTATTAATAATTCTCAAAGATTTTACACAATGTGTTTTGTTCACAACCTCTCCCTCACTCTTCTTCCTAACTCCTTCAAGATTCATGCCTTTCCAAACTCAAGCCATCGTCTTTTCTTGATAACCCATTGAGTCCAATTTATGTTGATTATAAACTCCCAGGTGTGAGGCCATCCACTCTAGTGTGGTTGGCCTGCTAGGGGTCACAACATTGGAAACTGTCTCTCCTTCCCCTTGAAGCCAGCGACTATGAAGGACTGCACATCTTTAAAGTGCAAAGGTTGTGTCTTACTAATTCTGTACAGCACCTGGCACCTACGTAATCACATTAATCAAACAAACAAACAACAAACAAGCAAATCTTAAAGATTCCGAGTGGCCTCAGGCATAATGCTGGTTTAATAATGGTAACTCTTTGGGTTAGAGCCTTTCTGCATTTTAATGTTGTTTTTCTTTATATTACTAATACTTACATAGAAGTGGGAATAAAAGGGACCTCCTCTACCTAAATGTCTGCAAAGTTAGTGGCACCAAAAATAATGTTTTTTGACATACAAATAGACAAATATTGCCACCTACATTTTGCTTTATTTTCCTGTGCTGGTATTAAAGAGTAGGATTTGACCGCAGTAAGCAGAGCTCCACTTCTGAGCTGCACCCTCAGCCAATCTCCTTTCAAATGATTGATCTGAAGCTTGAAGCTGATTGTGCTTCATTTTCTGCTGAGCGCATACTATTATGCACTGAGATACCATAACATAATAACTAATTTTATTTTTCTCAAAGTGCATATTAACTCCATTTTCTTTTTAGTGCACTTTCTTTCATACTATTTAAACGCAGAATGAGAAGATGAAGACTGAGTTCTGCACTAATTCTTTAAAATATGGATGAAACAAAACTGAAATTGGATAATATCTTTTTAGCAAAATGCTGAAATGCTCTGTTTTTTTCATATAACTTGCCTTGAATATCAGAGTTTTGGTCTTCGTTCCTAAAGAGTGTATTTTCTATTGGTCTCTCTGAGTGGTGTATGTGTGTGTGTGTGTGTGTGTGTGTGTGTTTGTGTGTGTGTGTGTGTGTGTATGAGAGAGAGAGACAGAGAGAGAGAGAGAGAGAGAGAGAGAGAGAGAGAGAGAGAGAGCGAGCTCTGAAGCTAAGTGGCTTTGTTTTGCTTGTAGGTTTGGGAGCTGTTTGGTCTCTAGCAAGGACTTTCTCAGTTGGGTCAACATGGAAGAGTAGTGCACAGGTAGCAGGGGGTGCATGCAGGAGTCAAGCATGTGAAATAGCTCAGTTTATATCAATTTTTTTTTCTCATGAGAATGAACTCACCCCATGAGACAGGTTGTACTCCACTCTCAGACTTTGACATGACACAATCACCTTCATTAAGGCCTGTCTCTTAAAGATTCCATTCCTCAAAGCCCTCACATTGGCGATTAAAGCTTTCAATATGTGGGCCTTTAGAGGCCATATTCAAACCATGAATATTGGAACTTTAGCATTTGTTCTGTGCTATGCTCAGTGCAGGCCTTTCCTTAATATGACTAATCCAGAAACGTAGACTGACTTGGTATGAATTCCCAAGAAACTTCACCTGTACATTTTAGGCAAAGGAAAGAACATTTCCTATTTAGGACTCACTTTATCTCCCAGAGTGTAATCAGTTCTAATGCACTTCTGGATTTGTCTGTAGAGCTATTATTTCAATTGAAATGAAGCTGAATGGAAATAATAGCCCATCATCAGAGTTCTATCAACTGTAGCCGTTATGGCAGGAACAGTTTTCATGTGTTTAATTTGTTTGTGTCCCAGAAGTTAAATGCTTTCAGCTATTGAGTTTGTAGTGAGTTTATTTTTATTCAAGATGGCTTTGAAAAAAAATTACCTAACAAACATCACTTTTTCCTAATTCAGGAGGTATTTATTGTTTTTCCCCCTTCCTCCCTCTTACACTAAAAATTACTATTCTTTGTCCTTTGTCTGCAGCTTGAGCAGGCTCACTGTATAAGTGGTCTAATGAGGAAATTGCCACGGGGTTGTTGATGGCAGTCACACCTCTTTGCCAGTGTAGGTTTTCTTGGTGACCAAAACTCTGGGTTGTGTCTGCAGAACACGTGTTCTACCCATGGCCTCATTTAGGATAATGTTGAAATAAAACTTTCTACAGCAATGCCCAATTGCACGTCTCATAATTAGTCTGAATAACATTTTCCATTTTAAAACCTGATTTTATGGGGTTTACTGCTTGGCCCATAAAATCTCGTTCCAAACTGAGACTTGGCATAATTTTTAGCATAAGCAAATTCACCAGAGCTGTAAATCACAAGCTCTAGTCTCGACCCTAGAAGGTGAAGAACAAACTCAAGTGGGGGGCGGGGCGGGGTAGAAGCAACAGGCTTGTGTGAGGAACACGGCATCTTTGATGCCAGTAGTGTGATGCCACTAGTTCACAGGCTGCGGAACATCAGCTGCCAACCTGGATCAGGACAGTCCAGTAACACAATCAGAAAATGGACACCCAAGTAATGCTCCTCTTTTCAGATATGCGTGCACATATATCTGAAAGTGATTAGACTTAAGATAAGGATGACATGCATTAGGGGCATCTCTCCATTTGGATTTGGTAAGTGATGATAAGAGGATTTCGGAAATAAATTCTTAAACAGGGTTGCTATGTTTGTGATCAAACACACCTGGTTGGAATTCCAGCACCTGTTCCCATATCCTCCATCTCTCTCTGCCACCAAAAGGACATTGGCCGTCAGCCATGAAGGCAAACAGCATTCTTATTTCAAGTCGTTTACCTGACAGGGCCAAATTCTGTACTGTGCGGCGGTGGCTATCCAAGCAGTTCCCTGAACAGCACCTGTTACCCAGGAACTCATTCATTACAAATGTGTATTGGGCCCATTCCCAGGCTCGCTGAACCAGAAACGGTGGAATGATGCCCAGAAACCTGTCCTTTAATCGCTGATTTTGATGACTGTTAGAGGTAAGAGCCACCGGTGTGGTGGCTCAGACGAAGTCTCTGTGATGACAGAGACCTGAATGACCCTCAACGCCTTTGTGTTCGAGGCTTGTCCTCGGCCTTTAGTGCTCTTAGGAGGTGATTGGAACCTTAGGATATGGGGTGTGTGATAGGAAGTTAGGTCATGGGGACGTTGAGATCGTGTTCCTCCTCTTCCCTTTTCCTTGCTTCCTGGTTGCCAAGAGGTGAGTATCCACCCTCATGATGCAGCCCCATGTTCTTGTTATGAAGCACTGTTAGGACATATTATATAAAAATAGCACAGGTTGCGCAGACACAGCCTGGCCTTATCTCTGACTGATCTTTCGCACCCTTTAAACTCTCTGTTCCTCAGTTGGTTTATTTATAAAATGGACATAAAACAATAAAGGAACTGAAAATAAGTGCTTTATAAAGTCTCTAAAGTTTATTTATTTATTTTTTCTTGAGCCAGGGTCTCATTATTAAAGCCCCGGCTGGCCTGGAACTTGCTTTGGTGGCTAGGCTGTCCTTGAACTCACAGAGACCCACCTGCTACTACCCCTGAAGGAAGAGCATGCACACAGCAGGTTTCCTTCTGGATTCATATACGCTTGGTTTTGGAGGACCCTCCCCCTTATCCTCTCACTCTTCCTATCCCCCTCCTCCCACCCTTACTTAATTCTTTCTACTTTTTAGCATTCTCCACACCCTCTGCTTACTTTCCCTTTTTTCTTCTTTTTTTAAAATTTATTTTTTTATTTCTTCAAGTTACGTCTCAATCGCAATCCCCTCCCTACTCGCCCCTCCAGTCCCACCTTCCCACCCTCTTCCCCCTCAACCCCCACATCCCCTTCCTTTTTTTTTTTAAGTTTAAGGTATATTTTCCCCCAACAGCTCCCCCTTTCAGTCCAACAAATGGCTCTTTCTCTTATAACAATAAATACAATATAAAACAACAGAAATAATTAGGCCAAATTATGAGTTATAGGGTTTAGCATATATTCCCAATGTCCAGTCCATACGTATTTGACACCTGATTTTAACATTGTACTATCTAACCATCTCCATGAGTTTAATATCCAGTGAGTTCTATATCCAACTCAGCTTTCATCCTAACTTGCATCACAATTTCAAAAACATCTTCTTACATCCAGAACACCCTTTTAATTCCTAAACAACTCAAAATTTAACTATGAGACTCTAGCTATCTAGTATTCAACCACCTCAGAGACCTGAGAGGGATAAATATATCAGGTTATACAGGAAGTATTGATCTTTGTATATTGATGCAAAAGATCATATTTGGCCACATTGGTATTGATCTTTGTATATTGATACAAAATTAAGTTTAACTCTTTTTAAGGCATTAAAAATGCCTTAAAAATGAAATGTGAAGTTTTGGCCTTTTGCTACCAACTGTCATAAACTGTTTAGGATAATTAAGAAATGCAAACTAATAGTCATTCAAGCATGTCATTTTGTTAGGTACTAGGAGAGTCTATCAGTTATTTTCTAAGCTAATCAGAAATCAAGTTGCTAAGAGACAAGCAACATTTGCTGATCCAAATATAAGAGGTAGATAGGTGGTCTTCAAAAACCTTAAGAGATCTGCAGAATATGGCATTCAAAGATGTTTTCTTAACTTAAGACTTTTTGATATTGAGACATGTCAGCTCCTGACAGCACCCCCTATTCCACTCCAAGTAGAAGATGAGCATCGAAGAATCTCCAATTGGAGATGGTTGAATTAGTGGCAAGCCTATCTCTTGGCAAGAACAATCCCTTGCTTCAAATGTAGACAGAGTGCTGTCCAAAAAGGACAAAACTTGGAAGCAGGTAAGTCGACAGCCTAGCTCTGCCAAGACAGGGTAGGCAGAATTCCTTCATAATTCCTGCTCTACAATCAATGTCTGTCAGAGAAACAGGGCTAAATGGCTGAAGATTGATGCTGTAATGTATGGAGAGAAAATGGGAACTGTCCAGGCAGCCACTGGTATGTCATTTCTTAGTTTGGAAGTTGCTGGCCCTGCACTTTCACTTTTATTTATTAAATGAACTACATTTATAGAGCCCTTAAAACATCATCTGGAATGTAATTAATTAATGAATAACATGATACAAATATAGAAAAT
Organism: Lophiomys imhausi; assembly: GCA_907164525.1. Classification (NCBI taxonomy): domain Eukaryota; kingdom Metazoa; phylum Chordata; class Mammalia; order Rodentia; family Muridae; genus Lophiomys; species Lophiomys imhausi. The sequence continues at coordinate 2,982,250 of CAJQZJ010033498.1, read as the reverse complement.
AGGGAGAAGTGGAAGATGCATTTTTAATGCATTTAGCTAAGATCTTTAGGACTGGGGTCCCACTAAGCCACACGGCCTACTTTGTGGTATGTGCTTTTGGGAGTGGTAGTTTATGTTCCTAATCCCTGTGGTTGTTGACATCAACCGAGTCTCTTCTTAAACAACACGATCCCAAGCATGCAGAAGGATGTGTCTTGATAGCAGGGGCAATTCAAACAAAAGGCAATGAGACAGGAAGTTGTTTTTCTAAAAACAAGGAAAAAAAGTCATTTTATTTCATAATGTTTCATAAGTTCTCAATTGCTTTTCAGGTTATTTAGATAAAAGTAAATCAGTTAATGGAACATATATTAAAAAGCCCATCAGTGGTGAGGAATTTATTTATTGGAATGCTTTGTGGGGAATATTTTAAAGCAACTAGATGATGTGTATAGAATACTTTGTAGAGGAATACTGCTACAGAAGTTACACAATTGCTATTATGTGGATTATTATAAATTTACCATTACCCTTGACAGTGACCGGATACAGTTACAACAGTGTGTCTTTATTTCATAGTTTAATGCCGAAGATGACAACACCTTAGAAGTTTACATGCATTACAGTTTATTTTCTATTGCTCTGATGAACGCACTCTGGCCAACATCATCTTAAAAGAGAAAAGGGTTTATTTGGCTTAAACTCCACATCACAGTCCGTCATCAAGGGAAGTCATTAACCAGAAGCCACGAGGGACATTGCTTGCTCCTTGTTCTTTCTCACTGACAGATTCATGCTTAGCTAGCCTTCTTCCACAGACCAGGACTGCCTGCCTAAGGGTGGTGCTGCCCATAGAGGGCTAGGTCCTCCTGCATCAATAAAAAACCAGGACAGCTCCCCCCCACCCCAGGCATGTACACAGGCCAATCTGATGTAGGTAATTCCTCAGTGGAGTCTTTCCTCTCAAATGTAAAGTTGAAAATAGTTAACTAGCATAAAATGTAACGCCAATAAAAATTACTTGAAATGAAATTACACTGTAATTGTGAGTTCTCAAATGGTCACCTGTGATATTTGACATGCCAAAGATTCCATCATCATCATCATCATCATCATCATCATCATCATCATCATCATCATCATCATCAATTGGCAGGGTCTCCTGTAAGCCAGGCTGATCTTGAACTCCCAAGTGGCTGAGTTTGGCTTTGAACTCTTGATCCTCCTGATTAACCTTCCAAGTGCTGGGATTACAGATGTTCCATCATGCCTGGCCCTGGCTTTGTCATTATTGTTATGATTGGAAACAAGCAGTCTTTTACTTTGAAATTTAGAATTTCCTTCTTGAAAAGTTTTACACCTTGAAAGTAGCTTTGATTTATTTATTTATTTTTACCCTTTCTATAAACATAGACATATACTGTATGCTGCTCTTCATAATTAAATTCTCTGTGCATCCATCTAGCCTAGACTTGGTTTTCTAAGTGACCACAGAGACACAGTTCAAAAATCTTCTTCCTAAATTGGCTCTAAGTACAAATTAAGACTACTATAACAGGGAGGCTAAGCTGTTGGGTCTTGACTACAGCATATGAAGCAGGTATGGTAAGGTGATACAAAGTCATTTCAGAAAGCATCCTAGCATGTGGGTATGAAATGGAGAGGGCTGCACAAGAGTGAGATGACTGGCTTTCATCAAGTCCTTCTATGGTGATGGGGAAATGGAGGAACCTGGAATCTGACCTTTCTGGGAGTAGAGGTGAAGGTCAGAAAGCAGCCTCCAGGGGGGATGGACTTTTTTTTCCCTGACTCCGTTTTGAGTGGAAGAAAAGATGCTGTCGTTTGCTTTAATGCATCTAAGAGCACGATCGTGTGTTCTTTGTCCTTACTTTGTTACTGTGAAAAGTTTCCTGTCTTATTTTTTTTTTTCTTGCCAAATGATCCTTGGATCCCAGAGTCAGTGGGCACATGGTACTAAATGTCTTTTCAATGTGAAATCTCCTTTTAATAGAAGTGTCCCTCCCTCCGCAGGAAGAGTCTGAGGGGGGCTGGCATTAGCTGACTGCTTCTGCTATCACCTCTGTGACTCATGTATTCACTTATTCACTATTATACAAATAGGAAATTATTTTAGTAATTTAAAATTTGCTATGTTCCTATTCACCTTTGTCTTAAAAATTGTATACTGACTTCTTATTGGTATCTTATTTTCTAAGTGAATGATAGTGTATTTTAGGTCTGAAAATATTCAGTTGGATTGGGATCAAAATGGTATGTAAGTTACACATTACTGTGAATGTGCTGGTAGTACTTTTTCTTAAGTTAATTGTCTGAAAATATCTTACATGTACACCATATCATAAGCAACTCTCATTTTCTTCTTCAATTCCTCTAGTGCCCCAACCCATCTTCTTCTCAACTTCATGTGTGCCTTTCATAATTGTTAGTTTACTTTTTAACCCACCAAGTCCAATTAGTGCTGCCCATATGGACATGGATGTGTGGTTATCTACTGGGGTATAGGGAATCTATCAGTGGCCACACTATTAAAGAAAAAGGACTCCTCTTCCTCCAGAAGCCATCAACTGCTCCTTATCTAGGGGTGCGGGACTGACAAGCCCCCCCCCCCCCTTTATGCTGGGACGTTTAACTGGCTTGGTCTTGGGTGTGCCTTGTGTAGGTAACCACAGCTGGCATGTGTTCATGTGTGTGGCAGGCATGTCATGCCAGGAGGTCAGCCAGCATTTCACCACACTCTGCCACATTGTCTGCCTCTTGCATTCTTTCCAACTCCTCTTCCAAGAGGTTCCCTGAGCCTTGGCAGGGTTCGGTCATGGACATAGATGTCTCCTCCACGACAAAGCACGTTCAATCGCGAATTCAATCAGCATGATGAACAGTAATGCTTCTCTGCATTAAATACCGGCCACGGCAATAAGAAGCTTCTCTGACAAGGCTGGGAGCAGGGCAGATCTACTGATGCAAACATAAATATGTAGAAGGTAGCTTGACAGCATGACCTCTTAGAATATCACCATCAATAGGTTCTCCCTTAGTACCTGTGACTTCCCTAAGCCCTGGTTTTGACTATGTTTACTGTGCCAGGCATGAATTCTCTCCTGTGGAGCAGATCTCAAATCCAATCAAGTAAGTGATTGGTTACCCCATAAACAGTCCAGTCTGAGCACATCTTGCCTGGCAGGTCAGTATTGCAGCATGTGCGGTCCAGTGCTGAATAAGATCATTGATGTCTCCCCCTGAAACCACTGGCAGCTACATAGAACCTTTCAGCATCATGAAGGCTAGCCAGTGGTGAGAGTTTTCTGGTCAGTTCAAGACTAATTTTTCTGTGTCCTGAAACATATGTGGTGTTTTCAGTAATAGGATCTTACCATCTAGTTACATGGGTAACCCAGAGCAACAGCAATAGTCTGTATTACTTTGAATGCCTGTGGGTCCACTCTGACTAGTAACTACTATGGAGGTAGCCCATGTCTGACACCATGATTTTCATTTATTAACTTATGTTTTCTAGGAGAAGCATTGTTCACCAATATAGGGTTCTTCTCAAACTCCTTTAAAAATTATATTTTTAAAATTAGCTTATAAGCCGGTGGGGTTTCAAAAAGCTTCTTCATGCCTCCTTCGTTTTGGTTAACCCGTCCCTCCCTCCTCCTTTGCCCTGACCCCCATGTCTTTTGCCACACCCTGTCCTCCTGTGCCCTTCTTCACTCAAACCTTTAGCCCCAGGATCCTCCACCCAGTTCCTGTTCTTTCATATGGAATGCGCTCTGCTATCCACTCATTGTGGACTTTTCTTGGATGGAAGACAGATTTCCAGGTAACTTCTTCATTCATGTTTCTTTCATTAAGCCTTCCTTTAGCCTCCATTTCCTCATCCACAGCGTTCTGCTACTTGCTTAATTCAGTTCCCAGAGTTCTCCATCCAAACTTTCATTTCACACATATTTTACTGTCCCCTCCCCCTAAACATACCTCTCCCTTCAAACAAACCATTTCTAGATTTCTAGCTTCCAGATATATTCCATGTTAAACACACAAAAGATTTTCATCTAGGACCCTCACATGACAGAGAACATGAGGTGTTTGTTTTGTGGGGATCTAGGTGGCCTCACTTATTGTAATTTTTTCAGGTTCCATCCATTTACCTGAAAATTAATGATTTTATTTTATTTTTACAACTGAATAATATTCCATTGTGTACAAGTGCCACATTTTTATTATGTGTTCTTCAGTTGAAAGACATTTAAGTTGGTCCCATTTCCTTGCTATTGTTAATAGAGTGTCGGTGAACATGGATGCACAAGTATGTCTGTAGTATGATATATGTCCAAGAGTGGTTCTAGCTGAATCATATATTAGATCTATTTCTAGTTTTTGAGAAACCTACAGATTGATTTCCAGAGGGACTCTCACCAACAGTACAGGAAGCTTCTCCTTCCCTTAGATGCACACCAGCATTTGTGGCCATTTGTGTTCCCGTGGTAGTCATCCTGGTGTGGGTGAGATGTACTCTTAGTTACAGTCAGTGTTTCGTAGCCACTTATATTCCTTCTTCTGAGAACCCTCTGATTGGCTCCACAGACTATTTTTTATTGGATTTGTTTTCTTGATGTTTAGTTTTGGTCTTTTAGTTCCCTGTTTATTTCAGACACTAGTCTTCTGTCATATGTGTAGCTGGCAAAGATTTTCTACCACTCCAGGGGTTTCTTCTTTATTTGATTAAACTACAGAGCTTTGAAGAAAACTAGAATTATGGTAAATGTCTCCATTTATTCTGTCTTTTCATAAAATTTTCTTTGGACTCGTACTGATTTTTTTGTTTGTGTGTTTAATTTTCATCGTTATTGTGAATTGGATATTCTAAAACAAGTTATTTGGGGGTCTTGGGAGATAGTCAGTAAATCCACTTACTTTGTAAGTGGGAGGTTCTGAGTCTAGTCCCTGGAACCCACATAAATGTGGTGATGGTGGTACGCATACTTGCATATTCAGATCAGGGGAAGATGAATACCGGGGGTTCCCTGGGTCTTGCCTTGTCAAACTGTCTAGCATAATTGGTGAGCACCAGGGCCACAAGAGATCCTGTCTAGAAGGAGGTAGATGGCATGTCTGAGGATGGCCTTCAAGGTGGTTCTCTGATCACCTCATATGTGCATACCTATGCATGCACACATACTTCACATGTACCCCAACATGAACACACTCATGCATTAAAAAAGAAATAGTTTTGAATGTTTCATTTCAATGAAAGCTGTTGATTAAAAGACATTGTGTGTGTGTGTGTGTGTGTGTGTGTGTGTGCAGGGTGGGGTACCTGTGCCCACACAGAGGCCATGGCACTTATTGGGTATCCTGTTCAACTACTCTATGCCTTATTCCCTTGAGAGAGGTTATCTCATGGAATGTGGAGTTAGGCTGGTCCCCAGTGATTATCCAGCTCCTGCCTTTGCAAAGCCCGGGAGTTATATATTTATAGATGTGCATGTAACCATGCACAGCTTTGACATAGGTTCTGGAGACTTTGAACTCAGGTCCTTATATTTGTACAAAAAGTTTTTTTGCCTGCTGAGCCATCTTCCCAGCCCTATGAAGGCCATTGTTTTTTGTTTTGTTTGTTTTTTTTCCTAATGCTTATTTTGTAAGTCAAACATTTTACTGCCTAAATTCTATTAATAGTTTCTGTGTGGTTCTTCTGGGACCCCTTGTTTTTTAAAGAGTGCGTTGGCATCTGGTGTAAGATAATCTAGAAAATGACCACCATGCCTACTTGGGCTTCACTGTTTAAATGTAGTTGATGTCTCTGTTATTTCCAATCCTAACTTCTCACCTGCATACTTCATGCGTGTGATTTCCTGCCTTGTCCTATCCTGGCTTCTGGTCTTCAGTGGTTATATAGACAATATAATCCTACATTCCGATTGCATGCTTTTACCGTCTATCAGTTTAAATGTAACTGCAGATCTGTGTATACACCATTCCTCCGGTTTCTGTCTTCCCTGCCCCCTAACCACAATCTGGGCTAGAGTACCGAAAACAAACTGCCCCTCTCATCCTATTTGTTGTATCCCCAAATACACCCACAGAACTGCATATTGATAGTGAACTTAAATTTCTCTGAGCACTTGCTAAATTCTGCGGGCAAGACGCATCCCCCATCCCCATGGAATTGTATTTTATGTGGGAATGCCCATTTTCATGAAAGAGAAACAATATTCCGTATAAAAACCTTGCACTTCTGTACAACCTGTTTATTATTACACAGGGCTCATTTTCCCATACAGTCACTGTTTCCTATACTTGCTTGTGAAGCTCTGGGCAAGCCAAGCCTTCAGCCACACACAGTTCACTCTCCAGATCTCAGCCAAAACTTGCTCACTGGCACTTGTATCTCTCCTCTCTCTGTATGGGGTGACTGAATAATACCTTTCAAACTCATCTAGTTGGTTCCCTGAGGCATTTCAAGTGACAACCTACTACACCTTCCTCCAGCTCTGCAGCTTCAAAGAAGCAATGAGGAAAGTGGGTGTGCTAAATGAAGATGGGACCAATTTTGGTCTTGGGTGGCATATCTGCTGTGCTAAATGAGAGAAGGCACTCTCATCTGTGGTTCGCTAATTATTAGTGTCTTTTCCCCTAACAGAACAAAGGAGTAAAGAAAAAATTTCTTTTAAAGAAAAGCCAAAGAATCATTACAGATCTTTCCCTTTGACATTCCTAAGCATGAACAGACTGGGTGGTGTCATTTTCAATTCTTGCTCTGACTTGTATTGTTTGAGGGATTTTTCTCTTTCTCCAGACTGTGCTGAATTTTTACACTTTTTTGGTGAACTTTCACACATAAAACTAATGTTTCTTATCTACTAACATGTTTCTTACATACTAAATAGCATCGATCCCCTGAGTTTGGTGCAGAACTTGCCTCTTGGATGCTGATAGCTGCTTTTGGAGTCCGTCTCTCTGAGAGGATGATAGAACACTCTAGGCACCCAGAGATAAAGCATCCATAGTCATTGAACTTTGACATTTTTTTCCTCATTAGCTCCATGTGACAAACTCCCATCTAGAAAGAAAACTGAGTGTTGTCTTCGAAGATTTGGAGATTTGTGCTTTTGTTATGGATTTTGTATGCTTTTGTTATAGATTTTCTTTCTATCTGCTGGGCTTAAGGGCCCTGTTATGTGCTGAGGAAATGGACAGGAAATTTTCATAAGGAGCTCAAGAAAAGCTCCAAAATCATTTTTGCAAGTTTTAGAGATTGCCTCGGGGATTTATAAAAACCCTGAGTGGAGACTTGCTATCTTTCTCGTCAGGTTCAAACCAGAAACAACCTGAAGGTTTAATATCTTAGCACTGAACTGAAAGTTTCTCAGAGTAGACTTCAAATGGAAATATAAATTAAATCTACACATGTCATTTAAAATTCTAGCCTGTGTCAGTCACATGTCACAGGGGACAAAATGCTGGTCCTAGAGCTGAGAGCAGCTGGACAGCAGCGCATCCTGAACCCACTCATCTTTTTTTGGTTGGCTGTTTGAGGTCACTTTTTGCAGGTGCCAAAAACATTTAAAATCACAATGTAAACATATAACCAAGTAAATAGGATGTTTTTATAATAAATAGTTGCATTTAGTATATGGCAAATATTGAGAATATGATGCTCTAAAGCCACCAATAATAGCCACCGAGATCTTATAGTTTTTGGAGCTGACAAGGCTCCATGGAACGTTCTGTGTTACATAAAGTGTGACTAATTTTAAAGTTGTGCCTATGAATTTTTACTCAGTTGTCTATGTCTCCTGCAAATGCACTTGAGAGGAGGAAAGGGGAGACACTACGATTTGACTGCAAACATTTTTTATAAGATGCAGCTACCAAATGAATAATGAATAGGATGGTAGTTAAAGGATATAGTGAGATATGTTGAATATCCCCATGAGTCTGATTCTAAATGTGACCTTGCTCTTCTGTGTTTTCCAGAGAGCCAAATAACTTCTTGAATCAGTGCTTATATCTTATATTGCCCAGTATGCACTTTCTGTTTTGTTTGCTGAAGTTGATTAATCAGTTATGTGCCCAAAGTCAACCATGAACTTCAATGTCAAGTGCCTGCTTTGGCACTGAGACACTTTCATCGATCCAGTTAAACAGTGTTCCCTTCTCACCCCCACCTCCAGATGCTTTGATGGTCTTGCGTTTTGAGGCTTTTGCTGTGCTTTGCTTTTGTGAAGTATGGGAAGGAGAACTCTTTAATCCTTTAGGCATCAAGAGTTGGTTTGTGAAGTAAAATTATACTAAAATGAGACAATGCTAATCTGGGGGGACACTGTATACTCACTATTTATACAGAGCCACTCATAGGTTATGATATTGTTTTCTGAGGTTGCACATATGCAGCAATGTAGGCTCAGAAAGTCTAATTAACTTGCCTAGAGTCTTTTAAATGACAGAGTTGGAATTTGAACACAGGCATGTTTACCAGGGTGCCATGGTCTTAACTGCTTCTGTACCGACCCTTCTGTTGCCTGGCAAGTCTGCATGGAAATCAAGTCAAAGTACCTGTGTCACTTGGTCTATCCAGCAGTGACTCCCACCCCACCATCTCTCTTCAAGCAGTTATTAACTTCTGCATCTTGACTATGGATGCAACATGGTTATCTGTCTCCAGCTCCCTTCACCATGGTTCCCTGCCACAAACGGACTGTTTTCTCAAACCATAAGCCATTGTTTTGTCAGATATTTGATGTCAGGACAACAAAAAAAGTAGCTAATATGGACAGTCAAGAAATTTCAGCATTTCTCAGTTCCAAGATGCTAAGCAGGAATACTCTAAACCCAAACTATTAATGCCACCATTTTTTTTTTAAAATACTAATTGATTTAGGAATGGGCTTCTGACACAATTCTTTCAATAAGACATCAAGATAACAGTGGGGTAGGTGCTCACTGTGATGTGCTAGGCTCAACCCCTGGCACTCACTGTGGATGGAAAGAATTTACTCCTGAAAATAATTCTCTGACTTTCACATGCATGCCTCCCTCACATTGATAATAAGTAAAATAAAGAAAAAGACAATGATGACTTCATAAAATGGGTTCTAGGAAGGTGCACATGCTGTGAAAAAGAGGTTAAAGAAAATCATGTCTTCTGGCTTCCCTTTCTGAACAATAATGGGGAACCTGAAGGATCTGCAGCCAGCAGAGCAGGCAAGCATGAGGACAAAAGATGAAGGAAAAAGAAACATGGACAACACAGCAAAAACGCTGAAAACACTGGGGTGAGGATTGCTAAATCAATACGTTCTGGATCCACCTTACATCTTAACCTCTTATTTATGGAAAAAATAATGTGCCCAGTTGACTGATACACTTTGAATTAAGTGCCCCCCCAAAAGCATGCTAGTTGGAACATCTGTGTTCCAGACCATGCCCTGCTCTATCCAGATCTCCCATGTATCTTATTCCCTTGCAGATGCCATTACCCTTTTTTTTGTGTATGTGTGTGTATGTGTTTTATAGTTTGTGTTAGGCTACGAACTGGCTCGAAGATGTTCTAAACAGATGTTTGAGAGTTTCCCAAAGAGAGATATTTTGAACCAAATTGGGTAGTTTTGACTTCAAGAACTAAATATTTACAGTTTCTCCCAGCCTCCAAGGCTATCCAGGAAGGAAATTGTGAGTGAGTGTCCTATCACAGAGTGGAATGAGGAATGTGTACAAGTACCCTCCAGGGACTATCACAACACACAAAATCCTCCACATCTCTAAGCAGATCTGCAGAGTCCAGTGCACAGTGAGCTGGGAAGGAGTTTGGGTTCTTCCAGGGAAACTTCCCTACTCTTGGGATCGACCATCAGTGATTAACAATGCTCATCAACCTCTGTGCTATTCTCATTAACAGGAGATACTTTGAAGAACTGGAGTAGAATGCACCGTTTTCTCTCCTGAGGTTTCTGGGCCGAGGTCTCTGTTCATCTCAAATGGTTCAAGATCACTAGTCAAGGAAGCATGCAAAAGCAAGCGAGTGGCTGGGTTTTATTTACTTTTATTTATGTAGTTTTGTAGTATATGGGATGCATGTGGCCAACGTCCTTTCACTGTGACAAGTTGTCCATGTCGGCAGCATGCAGCTGGATTTCCCAAGCCAGACCCTGGGCACTCATTTTCTATAAAGCTCCTGGTGACAGGGACTGTTTCTTCTCTTGCTCATTTGGCTTTGTTGTGATGGTGCTCTCAGATTCCATACACAAAACAACTTGTTCACAAATGGGCTCAGATTTGTCTCCAAGACTATTTCAGTTTACTCTATTTGGATGTTAGTTTTTGTTTTTGTTTTTAATCCATATAAGCAACCACATACAGTGTGCTGGGTGCCCTTGTCAAAGATCTCAGAGGTTTATATCCCTCCTTTAGATAAGACACCCAGTCATTTAGGAAGCATCTCCCCTAGTTTGCTCTGTCTCAGCAAGTAAGGCAGGCCCATCTGCTTTCTGGCTGTGTTTCTCTTAGTGAGGACAAAGGATTCCAAACTTTTAATCCTTAGAACTCAGCCCAGATCCTGGCCCCTAGGAGCAACTGATTCATAAACCTTCTCATTTTCTTCTTATGACTGTATGGGCAAACAAAGAAATTAAGTCCTTTTCTACTCTTTCATCTAAGCGCTACAAAGAGCTAAGTAGAATTCTGCTGCATTGGTGTTTTTCATGAAGCCAAGGATTCTGAGAGGTGGATATTCTCCAGGAACTGATTTGTCCTGCACAGGGGCAAGAAGCCAGAGGTATATTCGTAGGAAATTCATGGTGCTCTTGTTACAGCTCTGGAAGCCAAAGCAAAAGAACCCCCTTGTCTTTGAGCCTGGGTTTTGAATTGGCAAGCACATTAACAGGGCATATCCACAGTTGCTAAAAAAAAAAGATGGGAAAGTTGGAAAAACACTAACTCTGGAGTTATAATTGTCTGATTATGGACAAACTGCATGGAAATTGAAAATTTAATAAAGGAGCTGGCATAGCAAGTGGGATGGAGACTTTCATACAATTGGTAAACACAGTGAACAGAAATACATTCAGTGTGTTATTTGCAACTTGACAAGATCAGAATCTTCCCCGTATGGACCATAATGATGGCAGGGCCACATCCATGTGGTTCATCAGGCCTTTCCCACCCACCAGAACTCAGAATGCCCCTAAACAAAGAAAGGAGGCTTCGTGGGTAGTTGTAAATAGAATGTCTTTGTTGGAACATATGATTTTATGTTCTTTGTGTCCTTCTCAAAATACTGTGAGATGTATATAAAAATATGAGAACATTCTTGTGAAGAAAATCGGCTCAGGAGGGAAAGGAGGCTTGCTGTTTGAAAGAGACCTGGGGAGCATCAGTGTTTAAAGAGGCAACTCCCAACCTCCAGACATTCAGAGTTCCAAATCAGATTGAAAATCTAGCTTTGGGATGACTCCCATTGACACATGCTTAGAGATTCTTTGGCTACAATAATTGCATCTTCTAAATGTCTTCATTCCATCACCCTGCCCTACCATTGCAGGAATGCATTACCCTCTTTCTTATGCCTGGGAAAATGGTAATTGATGGATGGACTAAGCAGGCCTGTAAATACGAGACCCCTACAACAGCCTCAAAAGGGCTCTCCCCAATCTCCTCTCCTCTTTCCTTTCTACTTCTGCTTGTAAAACAGCAGTTTCCAGAAAGTTCTAGTATATACAGTTTGGAGACACAGGTCAGGGAAGAGATGAAGTGTGAACATGACCAAAGGAACAGCTGGAAAACACAGGCTGTTCACTGGTGGCAGAGGGTTTACCAAGGTAATAACAGAATCAAAGGCATGAAAAGAAATCAGGATGGCTACTTTGATTTGTGTCCAGTCTAGGGGTGTTATATATTTTTATCTTCTTTAAGTAGCTTATAATTGAGTTCTCTATTGTCATGCCTATTTTATATGAATTTGTTAGATGTTATGAGACACTAACAGCTTAAGCAAAGTTTACTCTGCTGTGAAGAGATGGTGTTAGATGGAAACCAAGCAATTAGACTCAATCAAATGGAATAAGCTGAGGCCCTGGAGGCGCTTTGTGTATGAACCACTGTTTTGTTGTTTTTTTTTTTTTTCAGCCATTTTCAAGCCTGTAGAATGCCCTTCCAAATGACACCTTACCACTCTGTTAAGCTGATAGAAGTGAGAGTATCAATGCCTCCAAACAGGAAGGTACAATCTGTCATGTGATCCAAAGAAGAATTGTCTAGTTGCAGTCACAGAGAAAAATGACCCTGACGTACTTAGCTATTCTCTCTTCTGTGGCCTCTGAGACATGTCTATAGCATCCCAGCTTGTCTGCGAGAGGGAATATTAGAATTATTTTTAACAGAATATTCTAGAACAGTTCCTTCAGCACTGGTGAAGTTCTGGGTGGGAGAGAAGAGTAAGAAAGGAGGCAGTTGGTAGCTGGTAGCAAGGGGACTTACTGCAGAAGACCAAGCTAAATTTAATGAGTGGCTACTTTAGACAGTGGAGAAATGGAGTGGATATAAAGGAAGAGTTAGGCGAAATGTAAATGAAGAAAAGTGAAGGAAAAGGTGAATGAAAAGGAAAGTGAGGAGCTCCTAAATGGGGGGAACTTGAATATTTCAGACAGGATCATTCTCATTTTTGGAAAACATGTCTAGTGTCTAAGGGGTTGGTCTTCTGAATTCTTTTTAGTTCAATTATTGATATGATACATTATCTTCTAGAAGAACATTTCAGGTAAAATTTTTGTTTTCTCTCCATATTTCATTAAAAAGATTTAAAACAGGATCTATAAAACATATTGAAATCAATAATCACTTATGTATTTGTTACAAAGCACATGATTAATTCAAATTTTGAAGGGTCTGTCACTCCTGATATTAATAGAGTAAAGGACTTTTGGACAGCTCAGACCCACAGTGGGAGCCCAGTGTGTGGGGTGAGCAGAATGCTGGGGCTCCAGAGGTTGACATGGGGAGTGTGCTCCTGGTTTGAACAACCAATAGGAATTTATGTTGACTATATCCAACTCTTAAATCTCTTGCCCCTCTCATGGTCAACTAATCAGGCTATAGAACTCTGGAAAAAATGTCAGTGACCACCAGGTGAAAATGTTGCCATGTTCATTCACATTCATGAACTCTGCAAAATGCATATCCTCTAAACCCAGGGTCATAAATCATTTTTAATTGGCTAAAGCTGGTCCCTGAAGGAGAATGATCCAAATACAATACTGGCGAATGAGTCCTTTATGAAAGACAATTATGGCACTTCTGATGAATGCTGTTTTTAAAAACTGCCCCTAGATTGTTTCAATTAACTGAACTTGGATTTATGAATAAACATCCATTCCCTTGTGGGCTTCCCAGTCTGTCTTTGTCTTAGAAAAATCCACCTCAAATTCATCAATCTTCAATATTTTTTCAATGGTATGATTGATACATGAATGCTTTTTAATTTCTATTTTTTGAAAGCCTATTTATAGTCTGGGGTGGTTAAAGACTGATAGTCTAAAGCTTAAAATATGTGAGGATAGCGTAGCATTATGGGTTGTTAATACAAAGAATGGTATAATGAGCTACCTTTCAGACAGTTTGGAACACTGGTCATGTGGAGGGGCTCATGGTGCATCCCCAGCTTCTATAGCAGGACTGTTATAGAAATTGAGGTGAAGTATTTGTTTAAACCACAGGAGTGAAATTGTTCTAAGGCTTTCCCCAAAAGTGAGGTTACTAACGACCACAAACTATGATACAATTCCAATTTTACAGCACACTTAACGTTGCTGATAGTGTTGCTGAGTATAATGAAGTCAAATTGAAATGGGATTCTGGTGGAGAAATTGTCCTCCTGACTGAGAAAGTGGGTACTATTTAAGTATTATTTACCCTCAGTTGGTGATGTGCAAGCAAGCGCTGTGGAGTTTACTGAATACATTTCAGGCATGTACTCACACTGTTTAGAGTATTTGGTGATTTCCTGAATGGTATGAGGAAACATCTACTTTGGGATAAGAGAAGGAAAGGGGGAAATAACGTTTGAACACTCCAATCTCTCTCAATAGAGAGCTTAAGAAAGGCAGTACTACCCCTCCAAAAAATATATCATGGGTTTTCAAATAACAAGTTGCTTGCATTAGCTTGGGGAGCCATTTTACGAAGGAAATCACTGACTTTTAAAAGCAAATTTCCCTTGAGTACTTTACCCACTTTCTCTTTCCTCTGGGGCTTTGTAAAATGGAAAAAGTCAGCGTATATTTTCTTCCAGGGACCTTGATGTTAAAAATGTAAAATTCCGGTTAAAGAATGAGGGGGTGACATCATTATGTCTTGGAAAGAAAAATAAAAAAACTCAGGAAATCTAGCCTTGTAACTTCAAATTACCCATTCAAAGTCTGTTCTCAGCTGTGAGGCATCCCTGGGAGGACCATGTCTAGATCCTGTTGCCTCAGCCAGATCTGTCATCTTTCAGGGAGGCCTTGGCTCCTAAGGCATTCCACTGACCTGGGTGTGCCCCATCCCACCACAAGGGCTCTCCCTCCTTTCCCATCTCCTGACACTTTTCTATCAGCCTCACGAGTCAAAAGGTGTGCGGACATCATTTGTCTGGTCCAAACCCTGGCTGTCTGTTTTTATCTGACTTCTTTAATTTTTAAATACTTTGGATGAATTGATCAAAACATTACAGTCAAGGTTAACAGAAGTTCAAGTGAGTTTCTGTCAGTGAAGGGGTTAAAGAGACTCTTTTTCCATTTAGCCTCAATTTGCATTCTGGAATTTGGGGAATGTTTTAAACACACACACACACACACACACACACACACACACACACACACACACTGGGGTGTGTATTATAATACATGGCAGCTCTTTAAAATGTTAGGTTTCATATCACAGAGCACATACACTGGAAATTAAGAAACCCATTGTTTGAAACTTCAGCATTTATATCCATACCTAAGTACTAGTTATGGCTGATTTAAAGACAGAGGTGGGACCACTAAAGGGCTTGCCTATCACGTGAAGCTCTACTTCTGTTACTTTTTGTGAAAGCTTTTGTGAACAAAATTCCTAAGAGTTGATTTGAAGATGTAAGGCCCACATTGCCATTTCCTTTGGATTACCATGGGTTTAATTTCTTGGAAGACAGGAGAAAAAGGAAAAAAAAAAAAAACAACCTAAAACAAGCAGAGCTACAAATTGTTTTTCAGTCTGTCCCTTGTTGAAAAGACTCTTTGATATTAAGTAGGTTTCAAGGACTAGGAATTCCCACTATGGAAAATTGACTCCAAGTCTTTAATAATATGAGGTATATATCTCAGGGCTCTTCTATGAACCTCTGTTGGTGGCTTAGCTTGTTTCCAAGAGGTAGATAGAGATTTTTGAAGGGAAATGGAGAGAGTTTTCTGAGAAAGCAGCTCTCCAGGGGGTGGGCAAGTTGGTTGTGCACACAGACAATAAGGTAGAGAGCCCTTCCAAAGAGCCTTCTTGTCCACATGCCTCACAGGCCATGTGCCCTAATTCTTCTCACCTGGCAACTCCCATTTCTCTCTATTTGTATGGTTCTGCCTCCATGAACTGTAAAGCTACTCTTGCATTGTGTTTACTTCTGAGAAGCCTGGACAGAAGTCTTGGTTACAGGCAGGTAGATGGAATCATCCAATTCATCTTCTCCATCCACCCCCACTCCACCCCCTCTACTTTCTCTTGTTCTTTTCTTTTCTTTATTTAAAAAATATTTATTTATTATTACAGGTTACATCTCTATCACAGTGTCCTCTTTCTACCCCTCCCAGTCCTGCCCTCCCACCCTCTAACCCTATCCCTTCCATCCCACTCCTCTGGAGTGGAGTATCCCTACATAACAGTCCCCCACCCCAGTTCAGCAGTCATATGAAGGCCAAGAGCCTCCTTGTACACTGGGGGCCTACAAGGCAGCACCACTAGGGCAAAGTGTCTCATTGACAGGAAAAAAAGTCTATGTTCCTGTTCCCTTTGGAGCATTGGTTATAGTATAGTTATCCTGTACTATATGGCTAAAATCCAATTATAAGTGAATAGATACCATGTGCATCCTTCTGAGTCTGGGTTAGCTCACTTAGGATGAGCTTTTCTAGTTCCATCCATTTGGCTGCAAATTGCATGATTTCGTTGTTTCTGATGGCTGAGTAGTATTCCATCGTGTAGATGTACCACAGTTTTTTTTTATTTTTTATTTTATCCATTCCTCAGTTGAGGGACATCTGGGTTGTTTCCAGTTTCTAGCTATTATAAATAAGGCTGCTATGAACATAGATGAGGAAACTTCCTTGTGATTTTGTGAGGAATCATTTGGATGTATACCCAGAAGTGGTATGGCTAGGTATTGAGGTAGAGCTATTCCAAGTTTTTTAAGATATCACCAGACTGATTTCCATAGTGGTTGTACAATCTTGCACTCCCACCAGCAATGGAAGAGCTTTTTGTTCTTTTCTGGTCCACTTCTTTTTGAAAGGATGTAACTTGGCATTATTTTCTTATTAGACAGATGATTTAGAGAAAGAAAGGAAGAAAACTTTAATTAAGTCAATGTCATTTTTTTTCTTCTTCTCTTTTCTTTTTCTGTTTCCAGTCTGTGGCATTTTCTGTCTCTCTTTTGGGACATCAGAGCAAGTGGATGAAAACAAAGCCCTTGATAGTCTTTATTGTATCTCTCCTAAAACAGGTAAAGCATTTACTTATAAGGAGATTTGTTGTTTGTTTCTTTGAGAGTGGCTCTCACTTTGTAGCCTAGACTGTCCTTAAATTTGCAGTGACCCTCTAGCCCAGTGGCTCTCAACCTTCCTAATGTTGTGACTCTTTAATGCAGTTCCTCCTGCTGTGGGGACCCCCCAATCATAAAATTATTTTAGTTGTTATTTCATAACTGGAATTTTGCTACTGTTATGCATCATAAAGAAAATATCTGCTACGCAGGATATTTCAGATGGGAGCCCTGTGAAAAGGTCATTCAATCCCCAAAGGATTCATGACCCGCAGGTTGAGAACTACTGCTCTTGCTTCACCCTCTCAAGTGCTGGGCTTACAAGTGTGAGCCACGTTCTTCAGTAGTTAAGACATTTCAGTCACAGAACACTGGACATCTTCCAACCAGTCCAGATCAACTGTACTTTCCTTTGTAAAGTGTTAGCCAGCCAGGGAGCAAGGTATAAGCCACTGGCTTCTTTCCCATCTGGTTTGGACAAGAGACAGCTTGATAATCCAAACAGCAAGCAGAAACTTGGGCAGCATCACGGATGAAAAACCTCATCTTTTCGGAATAAACATGTGCTGTGTGCGTCACATTTGTTTTCGCCCAGAGTTTCCTTTACAAGTTAGACAGCTTCAATTTTCTGACAATAAAGCAGAAAAAAAGCAAGGTGGCCCGAGGCAGCTAAGAACTTCACTTGCTAGAAACAACAGAGATGCGGAATTGAGTACAACTCAGGACAAAGGACTTTGCCAGATAGAAACACTTATATGGTAGTATAATGGAACCTTTCAGGCATCTGCCCATATCCGAAGACATGAAAGTCTATGAATACTTTCAAATACCTCCCACACCATCTGAAAGCTCATTTAACAGTGCTGTATTTATTTATCACATCTTCACTCCAGGAAGATAATGGAGCATAGTAGAGGGTTTGAGCAAAGAACACAAATAGTAAGATCAAATCTATTGCCTTATGTGAGATTACTCTTTTATTCTCTGCTATCTGTCAACCACCTGTCTATCTATGATACAGCTATCATCTTTAAATCATCTATGTATGTGCGTGTGTGTATGTATGTATATATGTATGTATGTGCATATGTATGTATGTACTTATTTTGATTATCACCTGTCCACTATCTATCATTTACCTATCTATTGACTCAGTTTCTGTTGTGTAATTAGAACACTTTACAGATTTCCAGTAATTGAATGAGATTCTTCCAGCTGGATAATATTAGAACATATTTTTATGTTTGGACTTTAAGATATTTAAAAAAAAAGACCAAAAACAAAAAAAAAATAAAACAAAAAACCCCTTTTTTGTCCCTGAAAAATGTCAGAAGTAACTTTGATCATTGCTCTAAAGAAAATACCTTCTGAGATAAACATACAGTGTGAATCTATTGATCAAGGACCTTCCAGAGAGTAGTAAGTGGACTTGTGTGTAGGGGGTGCTGGGATTCTAGGGGGAAAGGCCTAGATAAATTTGAAATAAGGTCTTGTAAACCTCTAAAACAGTTTTGCCAATGGCTGGGATGATTAATCTAGATTACCTGATTGGACTGAATAAATGTTTATAACATAAGTGATATCCATGGGTATGACCATGGAGAAAACTCTAGATAGATTAAGTAGTAGGGGAAGACTTACTCTGAATATGACATCATCCCTCAGCTTACCCTGAGTATGATGACATCATTCCACAGAGTGGAGGACTGGTTGGAATAGAAGAGGAAAATGCCTAGAGAGTGCAGGTGTGTTTTCTTTCTGCTTCCTGATCTCCAAAATGTGATCTACTCTTCTCCATTGGATTCTCTTTGCCTTGATAGACTGAACCTCAGAAACCCCAAGTTAGAAGAATTGCTCCCTTAATTTGGGTGGCGTAGAATCTTGCCACAGAACCAAGAGACTATTTCAATAGCTAACATCACAGTCGTCTTGGTAGGGGAGGAAGCTAAAGGGCAGATTCTATCATATGCTCCCTTGTGTTTACTGATGTGTGGGGACCTACACTTAGTGACATATGTTTATGGGTTTGGAGACTTCTCTGCCTTATGCTAAGATGGAAAAGTGTATTGAAAAAGGATGTTCTATCTTTTGTCTCTGTCATTAGTAAAGAGACTGAAGTAAAGTATGCAGGGTGTGTAAGGGGCAGGGATGAATGCTGAAAATCTTACATATACAGATAACAAAAGTTCCCCTCTGCAGTCTTGGCTCCAGGGGAAATGTCACTGTAACCATGGCACATAATAACTATAATGATAGGCCTCTGAATCATTTAACAGTGTAGCATCACGCCTTTGTTCTTGATATTAGTTCTTTTCTTCCAGTTAAAATTTTAACTGTTTAACAGGCTTTATGGTTTACACTCCAAACTATGTCTCTGACCAAATCCATTATTTCAGTAAATGTGCAAATGAGGACTTAATCTTGATAAGGATTTTGAGGCTTATCAGCAAATTGCAATCCTGCAGGGTGGTACCTATTTATATGATCACTAACAGCATTTTCTACTCTCATATACTTGCCAATAATAGGAGTTTTAATTCAGTTTGACATTTGTAAATGTAAAGATTAGTTACCCAACCTAATGTTCTTTTAGCATTTGCATCAACATTTTTATTTGTTCTTACTTATTAACTGAGTACTCAGGACTCCAAATTTTCCTTTCGTTTGTACGTAACTTTGTATTAATTACTGCTGTGGTTTGTGACATGTCTTCAGTAGGCTAGTGTGTTTCGAATCCTTGGTCCCAACTGGTGAAGCTGTTTGTTAGGTTGCAGAATCTTTAGGAAGTGAAACCATGCAGGAGCAGGTGGGTTCTGGGTGTGGCCTTGTGGTTTTGTTTCCCTGCCTGGCTTCCTCTTCACTGTCTGCTTCTTGATTGTGGACGCAGTGTGTGACCAGTGGGCCTCTTGCTCTGTGTTCTCCATGTCATGATAGATAGAACCCCCTTAAATTTAAGTCAGATAAGCCCTTCCTACTTTAAGTAGCCTTGGGCAGGATTTTCATCATAACAAGGAGGAAAATAACTACAAAAAAGGATAGTGTTAAATTGGTGTCACTGATGTCCTGAATCTGGCCATGTGACTCTCAGAACTTTGGAAGTGTTCAGTTGTGGGTTTGAGAACCCCTAAGTCAGACTTTATGGTTTACACTCCAAGCTCTATCCTCTGATCAAATCTATCATTAGAATAAATGACAAAGAAACAGAGTTTATCAGGCCATTCTGATGGGGGTTTAGAAGATCAGCATGCTGAGAAAAAAATGTGGACAGTGGAGGCTTGGCCCATGAGAGGAATGAAGACTCTTTGGGGGCCTGAGCTTGGGGCAACTCGGGTTATATTCCGGAAAAGACTTTCCCTGCATTCTGCTTCTGTCCCGAGATAGGGAATGAGGCTGAATTTAAACTTGATGTGCTAGTTGGCAGAGGAATTACAAGTGAGGGCAGCATTTATCTCATATGATAGCTACTGCACAGCCCTGTCACCCAGGGCTACAGGGAGCGAGCCCAGAAAGTGGGGGCAAGAACAAGTGAAAATGCGCAGGTTGGGGAGAAGAAGAATGTGACTTTAAAGTAACCAACAAAGAAGGTCCCGAAGCAGCTGTGCTAGTTAAAGAGATCCTCGATGTTGATGAGGAAGCTGGTGCTCTGTGCAGTGGTAACAGGTAAGATGCCCTGAGAGCAACCAACACACCACCCAGTGAAGATTCCATCTTGTGAAAATGCAACTTTGCTTTAATGAAGAAGGCTGAACCTGAGGACACCGTTGAAGAGGTGTCTTGCTCTCTGTGGGGTCAGCATAGAAGCCCATTCAATTCTAACAAGAGGAGCGGGGTATGCTGATGGCACAACATAGCAGCAATGTCCAACATGTTACAGGCTTGCAGGCATGGAAAATATAAGGGGTGTGTGTGCGCGTGTGTACATGTGTGTATGTGTGTGTCTGTGTCTTGCTCCACAGTTTCAGCAAGCCCCTGGGGCCAGACAATGTGTGACAAAGTTGGAGTCTCTTAAAGAAGTCCCTAAGGGACCATTGCATGAGGCTGTGATGATGAAACCCAAGTTTCAGAGGAGACTACATGTTTCAGGTCCTAGGATCATGGATCATCCACTAAGGAAGCCTGCAGTGTGGAACGGAATCAGACCAAACAGGAAGCTATTGATGTTGCAGAAGCAGAGATGGAGAGATGAGGCTGCAAGCCCTTTGGAGCCAGATAATTCCATGAGGAGTTCCAGATGCTTGGCACAGTGGCACAGAGCTATAGAATTCAGTGACTTTTTTCCCCTGAAAGAATTCAGTCTTGCTTCAGACTGACCTTTTCTATGCCCACATTTCTCCCTTTTAGTATTGGAATTTTCATTCTGTACCATTAACTGATTTATTTTTATTTTTTTCATTTTATGATTTATTTTTTCATTTTATAGGTGGTTCTAGTTAAAAGCCTTGATTCTCAGAAGAGACTTTGGACTTTCAAATAGTATTGGGACTTTTATAGACCATGAGAACTTTGGAAGTCTGGAATGAATGTGTTTTGGATCATGAAGATGGCCATGAACTGTTGTGGTTTGAAAGTGAAATGTGAAATGTCTTCTGTAGGCTCATGTGTAGAATCTTTAGGAGATAGACAGATAGCCATACTAGAGGAAATGGGCCATGTAGAATCTTTAGGAGATAGACAGATAGCCATACTAGAGGAAATGGGCCACTGGGAATGGCCTGCCGATTCTGTATCTTGGCCCCACTTCCTGGTCCCTCTCTTCTTCTTGGCTATTGGATGCAATATACTCAGCTTCTCCTGTATTCTCCATCAGCTGCCATGCCTTCCATGACATGATAGACTGTTTTCTAGTGAACAGCGACTCAAAGTAAGCCCTTTCTCCTGAAGCTGGTCCCCCCTTATAGTGACAATAAATAGAACAACATTTCCATCTCTGGGCCAAAGTATCCAACAGAAGAAGTATATAATTTACCTTACAAATCTTGGTTGCAAGATGTGGTGTTGATCATGGCAGTAACCAGGGAGCCTCTCCATGGTGATGATAGAAGGAAGAGATGGCTTGCTTTCTGGCCAATCAGGAGTCAGAAACCTGAAGTTAGCATTGTCTGTCACCCATAAGGCCCAGCTGTAAAGCGCTAGGCTCCGGGTGGGCCTCATGTCCAAAAGATTCCACAACTTCTCAAAAACAGTGCCACCAGATAGTGGTCAATGGTCCAAAAACATGAGGCAACATTTCCCGTTCAGATTCCTAGCACATTTTGGCCAGTACCTCCATTGCTCATCCTAGTTTACAGTAATGCTCTCAACATTTTACCTCATTATTTACAACTCTGTTTAAATGGCTAAATGGTAGTAAATTGCAATTAAAATGCTTAAAACATTCTTTTACAAAAATCACATGATGAGGCCAATTTCCTGTCACTCAATGGAATTCCTGGAGCTTGTTTTGTATCATTTCATGTAAGTGCTGGGGTAAGCATTCCAACATTTGAGGAGAAAGAATTTAATTTTGTGGAGTGTCCAAGCACCTGTTAAGACTTAGTGTTATATAAATGTCTATATTTTATATTATTTTTTCTTATTGAACTTGTCAGATATAAACCCACTTGTAACTGCATTCTGAAAAGTGATTTGCTATATTCCTATTACCCTTCCTTTACTTAATGTATTTGGATATCTGTTACATCAGTATTTAGTTTCTATATTACCTTTGTTCTAAATTACGCCTTCCAATGACATAAAGTAACTGTTTTTTATTCCTTCAGTACTTCTGACTTGAATTCTACCCAGTGTAACATTAATGCAAGCACTTCTTTTATTTTCTTTGAACATTTTTAATGGAATTTTAAACTTGTGTGTCTCTTATGAACAGCATGTGATTGTGGTTTGTTTTTCTTCCTGTCGGAGAGAGAGATAAGGAGGGAGGTAAAGAAGAGAGGGAAAGGAGAGAGAGAGAGAGAGAGAGAGAGAGAGAGAGAGAGAGAGAGAGAGAAGGAAGGAAGGAAGGAAGGAGGGAACAGGGCAAATGTTCATTTGACTTTTTGGAGGTTAACTCATTTTCTTCCTCGTGATAAACTGGTACTTGTGGCCTGACTTATTCCCTTTTATTCTATCACCCCATGCCTCTCTCATTCTTTCTCTACTGTGCTATTGTAGTGATTATCTTGTTCTCTTTACTGCTTTAGAAGTTATAAGTTTCATCCTTAGGAACTAATAGTTTCCATTAAGTAAATACCATATCTTAAACTATTTTTACTTTTTTTGTTTTTTCAAGACAGGGTTTCTCTGTGAAACCTTGGCTATTCTGGAACTTGCTCTGTACACCAGGTTGGCTTTAAACTTGTAAAGATTT
The DNA here is from genome assembly GCA_907164525.1 of Lophiomys imhausi. Taxonomy (NCBI): domain Eukaryota; kingdom Metazoa; phylum Chordata; class Mammalia; order Rodentia; family Muridae; genus Lophiomys; species Lophiomys imhausi. Next base: position 2,959,142 of record CAJQZJ010033498.1, on the reverse strand, counting down.
ACCTGCCTCCGCCTCCCAAGTGCTGAGATAAAAGACCTGTGTCACCACCGCCTGGCTATTTTTACATTTTAACTTCAAGAAGGACCAGTACTTAAACATTCTTAGTAACAAAAGTAGAAAACTTTATGGGTATTTGACAAATACTGTCTTGTTAGTTTTGCTTAACATTTGTGAAATTGCTATATCTTAAAGTAACGCATCAGGACACAGTAAAGGAAGGTAACAAGGAGACATGGTAGAAGAGCTATGGTTGTTTGAAAGCAAATTGTAAAGATGAGCATAGAAAATTACAGTAAATGGCTAGAGCAGAGAGTCTGACTTGGAACAACCAAACAAACGAAACTGAAAGACTTCAACCTGATTTTACATTGACACGGCTGGATGTATTTTCATTGTACCTGGATTGCTTTGGGTGGTTTGCTTTTTGCAGTGTGGGAGACTAGCCTTGCACATGTTAGTAAAGTACTCCATCAGTGAGAGAGGTTGGCCTCACTTTATGTGGAGACCACATGGTGGTGTCACTAAGGCTCATTTGTACAACACGTCAACAAATTGAGCTGGGACTTGCACTGGAGCTTCGTGGTATGATCAGCCCTCAGAGAAACCAGATCCAAGATATGGGACATGGATTCCTCTGTCATGGTGCCTGAAAGCACTTTGAGCAACTCAGAATATTACCCTTTGGAGAGGAGGAGTCGAGGCCACCCCGGCATCAAGTGAAGGGACCCACAAGTGTGAGGGGTAAGAGTTTAGATTTCATCTGACTGACAGAGAAAACATGAGCTCTGGATCAAACAGCATTCTGTTTGCACTAGGGTTTTGGAAGACCCTAAGAATAATCATATACTTTTCACCCATGTAATAAATTTTGAAATGTCCTCTATTCTGAGGCTTTTGGTATATTTAGGAAGTATTACAATCATGTAGAGCTTTGTTTAAATTCTGTGCAACAGGATTTTAGTTCCACCTGGGTTAGTTCTCCTGAGGAGCCCACCATGACCTTCTAAGCATGTCATGGTCCTGAGCCATCTGCCCATTCTTTGTCAAGCTGGGCGGAAGTCACATTCCACCTTTTCTGATTTTAATGGCATTTGTTTAATCAATTAGTAAGATCTGTGCTGAAACTATGATGCCATAGACTATTCTTCTGTTTACCGAGAAGTTAGAAAATGATCTCAGAACATGGTTTTGGAGATGAACCAACACTTACCTCATCAGAAGCCCACGCCAGGAGAAGAATCAGGAAACATCAGTTAATTTTACATAGTGGGCACATATGAATTATGAGGAGAGGGGGTGAGTTTTCACAGACTCTAGGAACGTGAGTGAGAGTATCAACCACAATGACTTTGTAGAAAACTTGGCATATGGTATGTATAACAATTAGTAGCAGAAGAACATTGGTAGCCCTCTGCAGAGTGTGGTATCTGAATTGCAGCAACTATCATGTGATGTGATAGTTCCCCAAATGTACAGCAACATTTGGACCTGATGTTCTCAAATAAAAACAAATAAACAGATAATCAGGTGGATAGTACTGAAGCCTCAGATCATACGAGTCCTTATTGTATTTGCTACTTTTCTATTGCTCTGATAAAACAGCATGACCAACACACCTTATAGAAGAACTTACATGGGATTACAGCTCTAGAGAGAGAAGAGTCCATCTCCATCATGGTAAGAAGATATGTCAAGAGGGCAGACATGACATTGGGGCAGCCACCTAAGAGCTCTCACATTTTGAACTATGAACGGAAGCAGAAAGAGACAACAGAAAATTCTAGAATCTTTATACTCCCAAATTCTACCCCAGTGATATACTTCCTCCAACGAGACCATACCTCCTAAATCTCCTCAATAGTGCCACCAACTGAGGGCCAAGTGTTCAAATAAAGGACTCAAAGGGGGGACAATCTCATTCAAACCATCACATCTATAGAGACTTTCTCCCCCCATACCTGGACCCACAACAGAGAGTGGTTTATAAATTACATGTAGTATTAGGTTAAAACACTAACAATGTAGTAGAATGACTATAGCAATATACTAAATCTCTGCCCAGAGGTGACTCCACCCACAGTGGGCTGGACCCTCACAAATCAATTGTCAGTCAAGAAAATGCCCCATAGACATGCCAGTCTGATGGAGCCAATTCCTCAATTGGTCTCCCTTCATCCAGGTGACTCTAGTTTGTCATGTTGACAACAAACAAAACAAAACTAATCATCACAGCTTTCAACCTTCAAATTTGCAAACTATACCTTCCTCTTGGCCCAGCCATAATATATTAATACCATATATTTATATATGCAATCAAGAAGGATCCAAATTGTATTTTAACTAAGGGTTTTTGTTTGTTTGTTTGTTTGTTTTTTTAAATCAGAGTATCTATACATTGCTTAACAGATTAATTCCCTAAGTTGCTTTTGGTAAGTGCTTTATCTCAGCCACAGAAAGAAAATGAATATAGAGGTTGCTAAGCAATTGACTGACTTAAATCAGCTTAAAGCAAGAGAAGGAAAAATAAACTCAAGTAATATTTGTAAAGGGAAGAAAGAATGTGGTGATTGAGAAGCTGCAGTTGGTGAGGAACAATGAGGGACCAGCAAATCACCTGTTTTGATAGAAGACATTTGGAAGGCTGTAAGCATAGGAGAGGACATGATTGACATACTGAGTTCCGGGTGACTGTTCAAGAGGAAATGTGAATAGGCATTTGGGCTCCTGCCTCTTGAGTTCATGTATGAAGATGAGGTAAGGCATATGGATTAACAGTGAGGAATCAAGACAATAAAGTCCGAGAGAGCAGGAACAAAACTCTCTCTGGAGAGTGTGCTCCTCAGAGCAAAATTCTGAGAGTGGTATCTGAATTGCAGTAACTACCATGTGATAGAGTGGCTCCCCAAATGCACAGCAACATTTAGAACTGATGCTCTCAAATAAAAACAAACAGATAATCAGGTGGATAGATCATACTAGTCTATAATCCAGAGCCTGAAGTGGAGGAGACACTTCAGGAGTACTGCTGAGCAGATGAGTAGGTAGATAGTTGCCCTCCCTAAATTAGAGTTTCTTACACCCCTTGCTAATGTGATTCAGAGGATGTAGATGAGAAACAGAGGAGTCGAATACATGGTCCCCTCAAATTAGGTGATAGTCTCAGTCAGATGATGTTCTCACTGAAGGCAGAGACCTCTGACACCAAGAAGATGGTGACCTTTTGGTTGTTTTCTATTTGTGAGTTGTTGAAGTTGAGAAAGGTTATCTGGAATCTGGGTTGCACAAATTGCCAAACCGCCATGCCTGCCACTTGACTCTACTGGATTAGGCTAGAACTGGGTAAATGAATGCTTCATCGTGTGTCTTTCCACATAAATATATGTCCTCACCCACAGACAAATTTAGAAAACTGTGTGGTTTTAAGGAAAAAAGAGGCTGTTTGTGCAAGAAACGTGTAATTTTCAAAACCCAGGTAACAATCTCTGCTCTTGTAAAAAAGCCTCCCTGGGTCTTGCCACTTGGAAGCAATCTGTACCTATGATGGCATAGTGTATATAGCATGGGTTCCAGGGTTAGGGAAGTCACAAGTCCTACTGTGGCAGTGGGAGCCAATGCACTTTAGACTTTACTCTCTTTGTTAATTGTCCATAAGGACTTGTGATGGGGACATACTACTCCACTGCTTTTTTTTTCTCCCTCTTCAAAGCTCCAGGCCATGAAATACTTAAATATATAGATGAATATACAACACTACTATCCCCTTATCATTCAGCATCATCCGTTTTTCATAGGAGGTTGCAGAGAGGCTACTAGTGTTAATCATGAGCCTTTTATTTAGTGGGGTAATATTGACATGTGAAATGAATATTTCTCTATAAGAAACACCTACCTTTGATTTCATTATGTTTTTCTGGAAGCCAGGAAATAATACCTGTGTGGGGTTGGAGCACAGGGAGATGGTGATCAACATAAAGAGTCTCTCTCTGATTTCCTTGACAGCCCTAAGCTTTAATGACATAGGATATTGTTTGATGCTGGTGGATTGAGTTAGAAAATCTTGGCACTTGCTGGATTTCCTTTCTATGTGATCTTTAGATGTTGAAGGTCTATATAGGTATGTTTGGCATTTAAAATTACTTTAGTATGAATGTAGTAATGCTCTAATGTTGAGTTTTTAGATTTGTGTTTTTGACTGGGGGTGGGGACCTGTAGAAACCAAGAAACTAGAAAGGGGCCATTGGTAGGGAAGGGACAAAAGATATTTAGTGGATAGCAGAACACAGGTGATATGCAGGGGAAAAGGGAAATAATGTGGAGTTTTAAGTGGTTAGAGGGATGGAAGGGTATAGTAGATGCAGGTATAGGGGCAGGGATAATGATCATAAAGATGCTTATACAGCCATATGGACACACACACACACACACACACACACACACACACACACTATAAAAGAGTTTAATTGGAGTTTCCAAATGGAATTATGCTCCTCACAGAAACCAAAGATTGCCAAACTAAAAGCCCAGTGTCTGGTGTGGGATCTTCCCCTGAAGTTGTTGGCCAGGGGTATCCCAGAGACCCTCAAGACAATATAAGCAATTGCCCTTGCTCTTAGTTGTCTACCAGAACTTGGTGAAGGACTTTTGCTACCCTTTTGCTGAAGGCCATACATTTTAGTCACAGGACATGGAGAGATCAAATTAGTATTGACCAGGAAGTTTTGTCCTTGATGGTTAGACTTATTGCCATAAGAAGCTATGTATTCTGGGTAAGACTGTGTCTTCTGGATTTAACAGGACCGCTGCCCTCCAGAACTCACAGCAGCTGTGGTTGCCTTTACAAGCCTCTGTTAGATTATGTCAGACACCAGCCCAGCATGGCAGAGGGAGAGCCTGTGAGTTCCCACCCATAAATGAGGAGCTATTGATAACTGGTGGCTTTGGAGAGAGAGAATTAGATTTCTTTAAGGGTCTAGTAGGTGAACCAAACTGCAGTGGTTGGGCCTACACCCACAAATATATGTGCAACACAAAGTGGACTTGATGAATTATTATTATTATTATTATATTTGATAAATTATTTAAAAAATAGTGCCTGGCATGGTGGTGCACACATTTATTCCCAGTACTAGGTAGGCAGAGGCAGGTGGATCTCTGTGAGTTTAAGGCCAGCCTGTCTACAAAGTGAGTCTAGGACAGCCAGAGATACACAGAGAAACCCTGTCTCGAGAAAAACCAAAATAAATAAATAAATATGCAAAGTCGGGAGGGAGTGGAGAGGAGGGAAATAGATCTAGGAGGCATTAAGAGGAGGGTCAGGTGGTGAATATGATCAAAATACATTCATGAATGAAATTCTGAAAAAATAATAAACAGATTATATTAAAATACATATGATCAAATGCAAGGACTATAAACACATTTTTTTACATGAGGATTAAATGGGTCTGGGAATGGAAGCACAGGGTAGAGAAGGGAATATGTGAAGAGATAAGCAATAATAAAGATTTTCTGAAAAGCCACATGGAAACCTATTACTGCAGAAGCTTTCTAAAACATGCACTATATAAAAAGAGTTTAAATGGAGTTACCATATGACAGGGGACACAATATCTCAACTAGAAATTATATGCAACTAAATAAATCTAGTGCCAGGAACGGGTTACATATTTTTGACAATGAGGGTCCCGCAGAGCTCCAAAACATTACAAGCTATTATCAATGCTATTGGTTACCCTCCACAATTTGATAGTAAGATTGTATTACTGAAGATAGCACATACTCATGTCATTGAACATGGAGGAAGCTAACTGGTACTCATTTGGATGTGTCACCTCTATTAGCTTTCATAGTGCTGGAAGGTACTGTGTACCATTGGAAGAGCAAAATTATCATTAATCTCATTCAGTTACAAACCCTACAAGTTACAACAATGACATACCTGATAGACTTGCCTACTGGGGCAATAGTGCACAATGTTATAGGAGCAAACCAATCACTTAAAAAAAAAAAAGATTGTATTTAAGACCCTCTACATGAGATGGTACCGTACCTGACACTAGAAATGAGATGAAAGACATGATAGATAGGTGATGGGGTCCTAGGGGAAATTTTGCTATTATTACTCTGCTAAATGAACATAGTAATAAAATGACTTCTAATGACAAATGTTATATCCAATGTGTCACTCAACTATCATCAGAGAAGCTTCTTGCAATAGATGTTAATTAACTGATAAATATACAGAGAATAAGAGAAGTTTGATTGCTCAGGACTAAATGGGATGTCTATATCATACCCCTCCTCTGAAGGCTCAGAGATCTATGCAGGACAGGAGGTAGAAATAGTCTAAGAGTTGGTGGATGACTTCAAATAGTGTTTTCCAGACGCAATAGGACAGATATACATGTAAACTCACAGAAACTATCACAGCATGCTCAAGACCTGCACAAACTCAAACCACACAAAGTCCTAGCCTAGGCAAGAGGAATTGGGCATAAAGTTTCACTTCCAGCCAAGCAGCTATTTGAAATTGCTTGCTGGGAGAGTGAAACTTAGTTTTCTTCAATGGAATAACAGTGGATATAGCAATCACATTCCAACATTGGCCCCATGCTCAGGAGTGTAATAGTCAGCCAACATAAACTGGACACTGTGTTTTCTTTTTTTTCTAAGAGAAAAAAACATGAAATTGGGTTGGTAGTAAGGTGAGGCAAGATCTGGGTAGAGTTGGGGTAGGAAAATGATAAAGGAAAGGAAAGGAAAAGAAAGAAAAGGAAAGGAATGAAAAGGAAAGGAAAGGATAAATGGGGCCCTCATTGTGATAAAAATACACTACATGAAATTTTCAAAGAATAAATAAAAACTGTATTTAAAAAGTAAGTACATTATTTAATGAGCGACTATCACTCTAATTAATCAAGGCTACAATTGTAACATCCTAGACTGACCTTTTCTATAAGTAAAACTTAGAGTCACTGCTAAAACACATTGACTTTTACTGTTTGTGAAATATGTGTGAGACTTTTATTTTGCTAGCATTGGGTATACATATGTGATATATTCATGTTAGTTTATATAGAAGTAATACATTCATAGTTTTTGCTATATCCTCCTCCATTGTGTCAGGGCTCCATCATTTATTTAATGATCCTATTGTTAGGACATTTGGGATTAGGATTATTTCCTGTATGTTGTTGTCATAAATAAATAAAGCTAGTATTAAGATCTGTGGTGCTTGTGTGTGTGTGTGTGTGTGTGTGTGTGTGTGTGTGTGTGTTTATATTTCTCTTGAGTTACCTTTTGTGGTAAATATAAGAGTTTTTCAAAGAGGCTGTACCAATTTATATTCTCATGAACACTGTAAGAGAATTCATGTGTGTAACACCAGCACCCACACTGACTGGGGAGCCAATTTTCCTTTCCTTTCCTTTTCTTTTTTTTTTTTTTTTTGGTTTTTCGAGACAGGGTTTCTCTGAATATCTCTGGCTGTCCTGGACTCGCTTTGTAGACCAGGCTGGCCTCGAACTCACAAAGATCCGCCTGCCTCTGCCTCCCAAGTGCTGGGATTAAAGGCGTGCGCCACCACCGCCCGGCTCCTTTCCTTTTCTTTTTCCTTTCCTTTTCTTTCTTTCCCTTTCTCTTTCCCTTTTTGCCTTTTTCTTTCCCTTTTCCCTTTCCCTTTCCCCTTTTCTCTTTCCCTTCCCATTCCCTTTCCTTTCTTTTTCCCACTTCTCTTCATCTTCATTTTATGAGATGGGTTTTTACTATGTAGCCAAATCAGGCTTTGAATTTCACAGTCCTTGTATCTTATGCTCCAGGGGTTTGGATTGTAGACATTTTCCGTCATGCCCAGTTTAGTGTTCTTAATAATAGCTACTCAGCTGAGTATGTAATTATATCTCATTTTGCTTTAAAATTTTATTTATTTGATGAGCAATAAAAGCTAAACAAATATTTACATAGGTTTATTGGCCTCTTGGGATTCTATCATATGGACTTCTTGTTCATGTTTATATATATATATACATACATACATACACATATATATTTTACTGATGTGTACTCAAATTTGTAACCCATTTTTTTTGTAATTAGTAATGAATGCTTTTGTGTGTCTGTGTTTAATAACCTATTTCATATACCAGGTTGTTGAGGCATACTGTTATGTTATCTCCTATATGCTTTTATTTTCCTTTTCACATATGACCTGAATTATTGTTGTTCTTCATTCTCACCCCCTGCCCTCCTCCTCTTCCTCTCCCCCCTTTCCTCCCTTTTCCCCTCTGTCTTCCCTGCCCTCCCGTCTTCCCCCTCTTCTTTTTGAAAGAGAGTCTCACCATGTAGTCTGGAAATGAGGATGTAGACTGCTTAGGACTCTTTCTTAAGAGCATCCTTTACACTTCCTCATTGTCCATTAATTTGTTTTTTGTCATAGTCCAAGAGGCTGTACAAGCAGTCCTGCTCCTGATTTTGTATGCACTTACTTCATTGTTCTGTTATATTTTCCTGCAATACTCTAATTTCTTTTTTTTTTTTTTTTTGGTTTTTCGAGACAGAGTTTCTCTGTATAACAGTTCTGGCTGTCCTAGACTCACTTTGTAGACCAGGCTGGCCTCGAACTCAGAGAGATCCGCCTGCCTCTGCCTCCCAAGTGCTGGGATTAAAGGCGTGCGCCACCACCGCCCGGCTTCTAATTTCTTAATAAGTAATAATATACCCTAATTTCTTAATAAGTAATAATGTAGGTTAAGTCCCCCAGTTGTGCCATTTGTGAATATTGTTTTAACTGTTCTTGGTTCATTCGGTTTTCATATAAAGTTTGGCATTATACTGTTAATTTATGCAAAATTTCCCTCAGAAAAATTTTTCATAAACTTTCTATTTATAATAAATTTTTACTTGCAGGAAATTTAAAAAGTAAACACACAAGTGTTCTCATGCGCCTCCTCATCTAGTTTCTCACGCAGGCCACTTCTCCCATTCCTACCATGCATTTATCAAAACTAAGAAGCTGTCAGTGACACTTTATTGCTAACCACACTCCAGACATTATTTGGGTTCTCCAGTGTTTCCATTAGTGTCCTCTGTCTCGCCAGAATGTGGCCGCACACCACATTTAGTTGTCATCTCCTTGGGTCTGTGGCACTTTCTCATCTGTCTTTGGTTGACTTTGGTGGTCTTAAGTACTGGACAGATATCCTGGAGTGCAGCCCTAGCCTGGGGCTTTATACTTTTTATCTTGTTATTTTATTGGGACTACAGTGTTTTGGAAAGAATACAATGGCACTGAAGTGTCTTTCTTGTCACATTGCAACAGGCTTAGGACAATTGCATGAAGTTGCTGATGCCGTAACCCTTCTTAACTTGGTTGAGGAGTATTTGGCAGCCCTTCCCACTGGAAAGCCATTTTCTCTTTTCTTTCTTTCTTTCTTTCTTTCTTTCTTTCTTTCTTTCTTCCTTCCTTCCTTCCTTCCTTCCTTCCTTCCTTCCTTCCTTCCTTCCTTTCTTTCTTAGAAAAAACCTTTATTTTGTGAATATCACATCATGTACCCTGTTCCCTCTCATCTCCCACCTCCCCTCGGACCCACCCTCCACCCTTGCCATCTGTCTCAGCATAAAAAATAAGAGCTCACTTTGGAAGCTGCAGTGTGTCTCGGTGTGACCCACAATATTCCGTTTTGTCCACAATTTTTGCTTGCAGATGTTCATTATAATGACTCGTTGGTCTGGTATGAGGCCTGCGGTTTGTGCTACTCTGTCAGTACTGGAACCTCATTGGAACTCCTCTCAGATATGCTGTAACTGTCCTGTGTCATGGAAATCCTGTAGTTTTGGGTTGTGGAACTGACCTCTTGCACTCCAGCAGTTCATCCATAGGGTAGATGTTGAGGTGGGCCAACTCAGAGTCCTGGTTCTGGACCTGCAACCCCCACTTGCAGGGGCAGTTCTACTGTGGAAAGGTGCATGGGATGCTCTCCTGAGTGCTGTAGCATGTGAGGGGCAGGGACAGCTCTCCTGCTCTTGTGACCCCATCTGGGTCAGATCTCCTGTCGGCCAGTGATGGTGAGGGCAAAAGGGAGGTGGGAATCTCTCTTTAGCCAACACCACCACATAGCAGACAGAAGGTAGAGATGGCTCTCCCACACTCACTCCCTCAGGACTGACTCACCCACAACCCGCATATCCAGGACCAGCTGTAGTGTGCTACCCAGGCAAAGTGCAGGGCCTGCTCTCCCAAGTGCTGCAGCATGTGACGGGCAGGGACAGCTCTCCTGCTCTTGTAACCCCATCTAGGCCAGATCTCCTGTTGGCTAATGGTGGTGAGGGCAAAAGGGAGGGGAGGGCATTTCTTCCTAGCCAACACCCCCACATAGCAGACAGACAGTAGAACTGGCTCTCCCATAGTCACTCCCTCAGGGCTGGCTCACCCACAACCCACACATTGAGAGCCAGGCAGAGTTCTTCTAGTTTCTGTTTTGTTTCCTGTCCTGGGAGCCCTCTCTGGCACTTGCCTGGTACTGTTCTGGTAGTCATCACAGGCTACCCCAATGCGCCAATGATGTGTTGGTATCCAGCTTGCTTTTTTTTCCAGGAATGTTAGGCTACTATTCATTCAGATGTTCATAGGTCAAAACATTGAAAGTAGATATAGCCTCTCTCCTCTCTACCACCTACTGATGTACATGTGACATAGCAGCCACATCTGCAATGCCTCTAGGGGCAGGTCTCTTTTATTTCTTAAGCTCTGTCCACTCTCATGGGGGAGGGGCAGGGACTGAGCCCTACTGTTTGTGGGATATAACTTTACATAATATTTGAAATTCTGTGTTGAAGATTAATTAAGTCAATCATCCATTTATATTGGTGTGGACTCATACATAGTATATATTTTGGATAACAATTCAATATAACTTTAGTATTTGAGTCCCCTGCTTTGACCACAGAGACTATTTTTGTTTGATTCCTTGACACACACCCCGCCTTTTGCTTGTGTAGCACTGCTGATGTGCATTCTCTGTCCCAGTCTTAGAACCAGCCCTTTCTTCAGTAAGCCCTTTTCCTTGTTATTGAAGAATGGTATTGGAACCTGAAGTCTGGCAAGGCATTGGGTATGCTATTGTCCTGGGGCCTTGACATACTAGTGGGTGGTGCTGGGAGATATAGCTCTATACAAGCACATAGAGCACGCATATAAACATATGCATGCATATGTGATGTGTGTATGTATGTCTCTATTGAATGTTAACATTTCTGTAGTTGTTTCCATATTTATCTATTGGTGTATATATATTATACAGGTTAAGCTATATGGTTTATAGTGGTATTCTAGGATTTACTTAATTTTCACTTAACACCCCTTTTCTGATAATGAAAAATCTGATGCCTACCACTGTTTATTTGTTTGTTCAGTTCAATGTACACGTCAAGCAGTTTCAGAACTTTTGACCTATATTTCATGAGAAAAATTTACACACTAACACAGGATATTTATGTAGCTCCCCCTCTTGTCTACAGGCATATACTTTTCCATCAGACATCAGCTGTCACTGTTATGCAGGTCAGCTGTTTTAGACCTAGTTTTCAGACCACACACACAGTTCACCCTTCAGAATACACAGCTCTGTGGCTTGTGACATGTCTAGTCATGGGTCTCTCACCCTTCTCTATCTCAGTGAGTTCTTGTGTAGTTATCTTGAATCTTAGATAGTTTATGATGTTGATGTTGTAATAAATGGCATTGTTTCTAAAGTATAATTTAATAATACCTTGTTGCTTTCATGTCAGCATGTAAGTACTTCTTAGGAATATTGAATATTGCTGGTGGTTTTCAGTGTTCACCTATAGGTTCAAAAGGCTGCTTTCTTTTATTCCAGTCATAGTTATTTATTTACTTACCCATTTATTTATTGTTTGTAATTTATTTGTATGGAACTGACTGGAACCCCACCCCAGGAGAGCTGAAGAGGAGTCATCATTGTCTCAGGAGGACATTTTTAAATATCAAAATATTTGACCCCGTGTTTTCTGTAACTATCCCGTTTGTTGCGAGCTTTAGTCACAGTGCCCATTGATTCTTCTTTTCAGTTGCATTTCCTGAAGTTTTTTTTTGAAATACTATAGTCTTTATCTTTTATCCTGTTAACATTACAATTTATATTAATTGGTTTTGAATGTTAAGTTAATCTGCATTTCAACAAGGAGCTTCTATTGGTCGCATTGAACTAGTTTTCAGACTTACTCCTAGGTTAGAGCTGCCAATGTTTAGCTATGAATTTCTGCCTGTCCATCCACGAGGGCTATTAGCCTATATCTTATTTATTGAATATTTTTGTCTACTTTTGACTGTCTTCATAAAGTGCGTTGGGAGATGCGTTTTCCTTCTTTATTACCAGAAGAATTTGAATAACATCTTTATAATTACCTCTTTAATAAAAAATTGGGAGCTGGAATGGTGTCTCAGTAGTTAAGAGCCCATAATACTCTTGCAGAGGCCCCAGATTCAGTTCCCAGTATTCAAGCTGAGCAGTTCATAACTCCTGTAACAGCAGCTCTGTAGCACTGGCTGCCACTGGCTGCCACAGGCATTTCACTCCCATGCTCATACCCTGTCCCTCCACATAGTTAAAAATAATAAAACAAAGATCCTTAATAAAAAAAGATTTATTTATTTATTCTCTCTCTCTCTCTCTCTCTTTCTCTCTATGTGTGTGATATTTTGCATTAATTCTTAACTTACAGACTTTTCTTTTCTTTCTTTCTTTCTTTCTTTTCTTTTTTTTTTTTTTTGTAGAGGGCATAAAAGGTCCTTGTGCACAGATAAGCCTTGGAGAAGCCAGGAAAAATTAAACATACAGCTGATCTCTGCAAAGGGAGAAGATATTTGACTGTTCTCTCAGAACACTGGAGGAAAAATGTAGTTTACAACTTGGTAATCCTTAGCTACCTTTTGAACTAGGCTCTGCCTATATCCCTCAAAATATTATGTTTGTTTATCCCAGACTTTTTCCAAATAAAACATTCAGCATTACTTCTAGGCCATAAAACTCATCCCTGTGAGAGATGTCACTTGTACTTTACAACAGCCTAAGTGACTTCTATGTTACCTTAGGGCCAGGCCAAATCCTGACTCCCACAGGCATTATGCTTGCTTCAGCCATTCTCCCTAGACTCTTACCTTGAGTATTGTTTCTAAGTCAACAGAACCATCTTATGGAAGAAATCATATGTACTTTGAAAAGAGCCTCAATGTAAACATGTCCTAAGGTTTGTTGTACTTACAGGACTGAATTAATTGTTATCTGAAAACATTTCCCCAAATTGTGCTCTGCTTAAATATAGTAAAAATACATGTGCCTCTGTCAGATTTTTGAAGTCTTGGCCCAGCACCTGTTACCTAAATCAGGCTGAACTGAGTTTCAATCTTTCCTTGCCTTGACTGTTTTCCCTGCCTGCTGTAAAGCCTGCAGGGACCCTCCATAATTTTTCCATTTAAAAAATTTAAAAAGCCTTAATTTGACACAATTGTAATCCTTTACTAAAATATTCATATATAGGATTGATAGTAAACCCCCTTCTCATTTTTAACACATAGATGCCTTATAACCCACTTATTAACTTTACTACCTTGTTAGTACACTAGCTTTTGGCTTTGCTTCTTTATATCATATGTTTGTTCTGTATATGATAATGTTGGATTCTGTATTTGCCCCTCTGTTGCAGGCTTGTTTTTCTCTGAGTTCTGAGAATGGATGCTGGACAATGATCCTCAGCTTTTCTTAAGGAACGCATTCTTACCAATCATGTTCGCTATACCTTGAGTTGGCTACATCCTGAAAAGTGTCGCAGTGTCTATCAATTAGGAAAAAGCGGTTTTTTTCCTATTTATTTATTTTTTGATCCATAGGACTTTTGAAAATGAATTCTTAATTTTCCCATTTGGGTTTTAAAAAAATAATCTTTTGTTATGATTTCTAATCTCTTCTCTTACAATGGGGAATATTCTGCCTTCTACTCCATCTTTATCTCTCCATATGTAACCCTGTCTGCCTCTACAAACTCACAGAACTCATATGTTCCTGTTTTCAAACTTTTGAGATATATTGAGCTTTTATTTTGGGTTCCACACATGGCTCATTGTTTTCTACATAGTTCCATGAGCACTTTAAAATAGTGTAAATTCTGCCACTGGTGGATATAGTTATTAGCTAAATATCACCATGAATTAGTTAGATTGTTTATTATTTATACTATAATGCCTAGTACTTAATATGATTATATCTGCTTCGTCTATCCACTGTTAAGAACAGTGTGGCATGCGTTACATTTGTAGCTTGGTCTTGTGTGACTCCTCACAGTGGGAACAGGAGCTGTCTCTGACTCTGTGACCTGCCTTTGGGACCCTTTCCTCCTACTAGGTTGCCTTGTCTAGCCTTAATAGAAGAGGAGATGCCTAGTATTACTGCATCTTGATATGCCATGGCTGGTTGATATCCTTTGAGGCAGCCTTTTTCTGAAGAGAAATGAAGAGGAGTGGATGGGGTAGGGATAGAAGGGAGGAGAGGAGGGAGAGACTAGGAAGAGAGGAGGGAGGGACTGAGAGGAAAGGAGGGACTGAGAGGAAAGGAGGGAGGGAAAACTGTGGTCAGGGTTTAAAATAAATAAAATATAAATGAAAAAAAAAGATTTGTGTGATAAGATCCATAACTATGATTTTGGATTGATCTGTTTCTTTTAGTTCTGTCATTTTATCATTTAAAACATATTTTAAAGCTATGCTATTAGGTGCATACAATTAAAAATTAGAAGTTCATATACTTTCCTGGAATATTGAGTATATATATTATTGAGATTTGTTCACTTTCTCTCCTGTACTATATCTTGGTTTAAAATTGAACAGTTTTATGTAAGTTTTAGGTTGTGTTATTTATATATGAATGCAGTTATAGCTAGCCAGAGATTGCATTAAATTTTCTTATATTTTAGTATGTAGGCCTCTTCCAAGAACAGCAAAAAGTATTTTCAGTCTTTTAGTCAATTGAATTATATTGTCTATTTTAATAGTCATTTATAGATATAATTGTATTTAAATTTATGATTTTTCAATCCCAACTCTTTTATGTTTCTTTGCTTTTAATTGTTTTCATACTTTTGATTAAATTTTATATTACTTAATTTCTTCCTCTTGACTTAATAGTTTTATATATATATATATATGTATATATATATATTTGCCCTCCTTTTAGTACTTACTAAAAGATATTGTCACATAGCCTGATAGGTTTACATTTTCTTTATAATAGAAGGATCCTAGAACACTTTAATTATATTTATGCCTTCCTACATTGTTATCATATATTAAGTACTATATACTTAATATATATACTTTAATACTATATACTTTATATATACTTTGAATCCATAACATATCATTGTTACTTTGAATAGTTACTGATATTTTAACATTTTTGCACGATTCTTCTCTTCTACCTTCATTTTCTACCATTTTCTTGTTCTTTCTCAAAGCACTAATTAGTATTTTATTTAGAGTGGATTTATTTGTCAGAAAATGTCTTACTGCTGCTGTTTTTGTGAAGGAGTTTTTGGGGGATTAGGATTCTAAATTGACATTGAGTAATCAGTTATTTCTTTCATCACATGAGCTTTTCATTACTGTCAAAACTGGACCAGTTTTCCTGCTAACTAGTTAGTTCTCAGCCTTACTGATTTCACAAAAGAACATGCCCCATCCCTGACCTGTATTGCCTCAAAGTTCTCTGTGTTTTTGATTTTTCAGTAGATTTGCTGACATTGCTTTAGGGGTACTGCTCTTTGAATTTACACCTGCTGGCACGGGTGGTACTTGTCAGATTTGCAGCCATTGTCTGTTCAAAATTGCTTCAGAGCTTCTTGCTCTCTTTCTCTCTTTTCCCTCAGGGACTGTAAGGCCTACCATGCAGAAATGTCATGTGTCTCACACTCTCCACCTCCCTGGATGCCCATCCTTTGTTTCTGCTCTATTCTGAATATTTTCATCTTTCCATTCACTACATATCTGAGTCTTTTCCTCTTGTTGCCACATCCGTTATAGTTTCAGATAATGCATTTCTTACTTCCAGAATTGCCATTTAATTATCTTTTTTATAAAAGGTAAATTTTCCTATCTACCGTCTAATTTGTAGCACAATAAGAAATACTTTAAAGTACATATCTGATAACTTCACACTCATTTCTTCTATTTCTAGTTTAGTTGTGTTGGCTTTGGTCAGAGAGCTTTGTTTTCTAAAATAGCAGTTCATTTACTATAGGACATCAGATGTGAACAAGGGCAGATATGATGAAGATTCTGGGCGGCGCTGTGTGTATCTTCAGAGAACACACGTTTGCATCTGAGTGTTAGAGCCATTCACCTTAACCTACTCAGGAATTAACCCAATTCAAATTTGTGAATAGACTTTGTGGGGGCTGGCTTTTATTTTATTTCTGTTTAGTTTATTCTTCTCTTTTTCATGGTATTGGCGTGAACCCTGGGCCTGGTGTATACTAGGCCAGTGGTACACCACTGGAACAAAGAAAGCCCTATGTGGTTCAATGAGGAGCTCTTTTTCATTTTTTACAATATTTTAACTAATCTTTGAGAATGCTATATAAACACACAGTATCTCAGTTATATTCATTTCCCCTTTCCTCCCCCTACTCTTACCTCCTATTGCCTCCCACCTTTTGTGTCCTCTTTCTTTAATAATCCACACAGTCCAGTTTGTGCTGCCCCTATGGCATCACATGGAGCTTGGGTATGGCGTATGGGAATAGTGGATGCACTATGTAGAACAAATCCCAAAATTATTTTGAAGATTAAATTAGATATTATCCAGGAAAATCCTGAGCCAACTAGAAAGTTCCATTATATCCTATGATGTTATGATCTCAATATAGACACACTTGCTCTGAAACCCAAAGCAATGTGACAGAGTACCATATGGGAATGTCTCAATTTTTAAAATACAAATTCTCTGGAATGGGCTGGATCAATCTAGTGGATGTTCCTACTCAATGTTGAATTTAAATCGAGTCTAATACCTAGGCATGGCAGAGGACATACACAAAAATATTTGAAAAATAATAACAAAGAATTTTTCAAGGTAGAAACTATCCCTGAGAGGAAGTAAGATATTCATGACTCTCAGATCCCAGCAGTGAAAAGAATAAGGTGAGAGTCAAGGACCAATGAGCAAAAGGTGTATGGGTTGGACAGTGGGTCATAGTACTGGTGATGGTCTGGGAGAACATGGTAGAGTACATATTGTTCACTTCATGGATGAGGTGAGGCTGTGAGGGGAAAAGACGCTGTGTGGACTCTACTTTATAACCTGAGAATTTCAATTTTGCAAGTGTTCCAAGTAGTTAATAGAATCATTTATTGTCCACTGTGTAGTTTGACATTTGTGTCAGTGATTATCTTTTTTTTCTTTAAACACACTGCATGTTATTGTGTATAGAACCATTAGCTGTTCTCGGATCTCTGGCTGCTAGAGGTAGGCTGGAGGAAGGATGTAGTATGCAAAGGAAGAAGTGCAAAAATGAACACAAGGACATCATGGCAATGCTGAGGTAGCTTTCCATCATAATCTCATTTAAAATAGCAGCACAATGTGCTTTCTGGTTAATATTGGAAGCATTATTTTTACTATTGTCCTTACTATTGCATTATAGGTCGATTGCTCTTTAATCCTTAGGGGCTGGTGAAAGATGGGTGCCCTAAATGTATTTTTCTTTCTCATGCCTTTCATCAAAATTCTGTCAGGAGTGGTACAAGACAAATGCCTACTCATCCTGTTGTGAACTCCTGATGGTCTTGTTCAGAGGGTTAGTTATCAGCAACCATTTCTTTTCCTTGACCCCTACAGTTGGTAGCTCTGTCTACTTGTGAGCATAATGATCTTTTATTGCATAGTACATATAAATAATAGAAATCAAATGGTAGGATTGTTTATCTAGATTGAAATATGTCATGGATCTTTCTTTGCCAGGGAGGGGGTTGAGGATAAGTACAGAAAGATAACATCCTATAGTGGAAGTATAAAATCCACTGTGAAGCTCCACAGTTCAAAACAGCTGTTCTAACTGTACCGACATTCACTGAGCTGTATAGGCTTTGTTTCTGGTTAGCTTTGGCACGCCATATATTTTTTTAAATTTATTTTTTGCTTATTTTACATTCCAATCATTCCAATCTCAACCCCCCTCCTCCCAGTCTCACCCTCCTACCCACTTTCTTGTAAACTTTCCCCCACCCCAGTACTTTGGCACATCAAATTGCATCAAAACTAAGTGCTTTCTCTTCCACTGTTGCAAGACAAGGCAGGTCTGCTAGGAAAATGGGGTCCAGAGGGAGGCAACAGACCAAATCTGAGATAGTCCTCACTCCAATTGCTAGGGGATCCACTTGAGGATCAGATTTGTAAGATTTTTATAATAGAATTTCTAAAAGTTTTAGAGTCTCGAAGGCTAAACACTTAAATGAATATATTCACAACTATTTCAGTGTGTATGTACTAACTCCATGACTGTATAGAAAGCTGAGCTGTGCCAACCTAGTTGCAAAATCTGTCCACCTGTCATTGGCATTTGGGTTCTTTGCACTGTTTGGCCTCTGCACATGTTTAGTAGTGTCTATATTTTTATCCTGTTACTAGCATTTCTTTCTTTCTTTCTTTTTTGTTTTTGAGACAGATTTCTCTGGGTAATATCCCTGGCTGTTCTGGACTCGCTCTGTAGACCAGCCTGACCTTGAACTCACAGACATCCGCCTGCTTCTGCCTCCCCAGTGCTGGGATTAAAGGTGTGAGCCACCAGGCCAGGCTAACATCTATTTTTTTATGCAGATACCAATCACTGCTTCATGGTGGCATCACTGTGGCCACTCTGATCCCCTTTTTTGAAGACTCCAGCTCTAGTGGTTTGCGCTTCATCAAATCCTTTCTTCCAGATTTTTGATTCTTAAAAACCTTTATTGAGCTTTTTATTCTTTGAATTGGACTTAAAATTCCACTCCACAAGGGGGGAAATCATGCCTGGTACTGGAAACCTAGCTTACTACCCAGAGTTAGTGAAATCTTGTGCACCACATGCCTGCAGGCCATGAAGTTCAGAAAAGGCATTGGATTACCTGGAGCTGGAGTTACACATGGTTCTAGGCTTCCCTAGGCTGGGAACCAAACCTGAGTCCTCTGCAAGAGCAGTGAGCGCTCTTACCTGCTGAGTCATCTCTAAAGACCTGGGTCTCATTTTTAAATTCAGTCTTTGAGTGTTTGTATTTGAGTTTAGAATAGAAAGAATATATATTCAGGGCTACTATTGAAAGGTGTTTATTTCTTTCTGTCATTTTGTTGTTTTTGTGACATAGAGAACTTTCATAATTCTCATCTTCTTATTTCCTTTTCTAGCATGGTCTATCTTTTCTTGTGGCTTTGTGGATGTTTATTTTAATCTTTGGTATACAATATTTCTTTCGGTGTCTTTTGTACATCTGGATTAATGGTCGTGAGTTGCTCTTAGTTTGTCTTTATCATGGGAAGTTTCAATTTCTGTTTTAGTTGTGCAGGATAGTTTTGGGATGTGGTAGTCTGGGTTGTGTATCATGGCTTTTCACAGTTGTGGTGGTTTGAGTAGGAATGACCTCCACAGACTCATGTGTTTGAATGCTTGGACATAGGGAGTGTCACTATTAGGAGGTGTGGCCTTGGAGTAGGTGTGGCCTTGTTGGAGGAAGTGTGTCACTGTGGGGGTGGGCTTTGAGGTCTCAGAAGCTCAAGTCTGGTCAGTGTGTCTCAGTCTTCCTTCCTGCTGCCTCCTAATTTGGTTGTGGGTCAGCTCCTTCTCCAGAACCATGTCTGCCTGTACACTGCATGCTTCCTGCCATGATAATAATGGACTAAACCTCTGAGACTGTAAGCCAGCCCCAATGAAATGTTTTTCTTTATAAGAGTTGTTGTGGTCATGGTGTCTCTCCACAAAAATAGATACACAAACTAAAACGACAGTTTAAATACATCTTACCATGGCCTCTGGCTTTTAGAGTTTCTGTTAAGAAATCTGATGTCATTTTAACAGGTTTGAGTTTGCATATGACTTGGTGGTTCTCCTTTTCAGCTTTCAGTAGAATTTCTTTCTTTTTTTTTTCTTTGTATTTAGAGTTCTAACTATAATATGATGTGGGAGAATCTTTCCTGTTTTTTTTTTCTTTCTTTTTTTTTTTTTCTGTTCTAACTGACCTTGTACCTGGCTGGGTGTACATGTACTCTACACAGATTTAGAAATTTTTGGCTCTTATTTATTTATGTATACTTTCTGTACCTCTAGTGTGAAATTCTTCTTAGTGTATGCCTGTGTTTTGGTGAGTTGGTCTTTTAATGGTATCCTATAGATCTATGTTCTGTTTTTTACTTTTTAAAGTGTATTTTTCTAAATGTTCTCATTCATACTTCTTTTATTCATGCTCTGATGTGTTGAGGGAAGGTCTAATATTGTTTCTGATACATTGAATTCAATGCTGAGATCTGGTTACCGTCCCTTCTGAGGCATTCTCTTGATTGGTTAATAAAAGTCACTTATGGCCAATTAGCTGGGCAGAAAGAGTATAGGAAGGCAGGACTTCCTCAGATCAGCACAGGAACTCTGGGCACACACAGACACTTTCTCTCTTTTCCTCCAGGAGACACAGAAGGAGACAGACGTCTGGAGAAGGCTGGAAGGTACTCGCAGGCACATGGTGGTTTGGGATTAGGTGATCCGATCCGGGTTAACATAGAGTAGCTAATTGAGAGTCTGCCCAGCTAAGCGCTAAGCGTTAAAACATTAAAGGTCTTGGTGTGTTTAATTATTGGGGAAAAGACTGTGGCGGGTGGCGGCTTATAGGCCCTCAGTCCAAGCAGTCCCGGGCCGTTGGACTTCCAGACTCTCATACTCCCCTTGAGCCCAAGTGAATCTCCTGCCAAGCGGCTGGTAATTCTACCGGCCTAATATAACAACTTATATTAATTAACAGAGTTTAGGTTACAGGTGGTGTAGGCCACCCTTGGTCCCGGGGCTGGGGCTCTTTCTCCAGGATAAGTTAGGCAACCGGTTAAGGCACTTGGGCCAGGGCACCTGCTCCTCTGCCAAGCCACCAGCTACTCCACCGGCCTAATATTACAGTTTATACTTACTAATAACTACATTAATTAATTAATTTGCAGTTTTCACTGATGTTCTCTTTCACATGGTTCATTCTGTTGGGCAGACTTTCCACAGGATTTTTTTTATATGTCTTATTGAACCTTTCATTAACAAAGTTTCAATGTGATTTTTCTTCAATATTTCAACTTATTAAACTATACTTTTATATTATGTATTGAGATTCTTATTATATTCAACTGTTTGTGTTTTCTGCATACATTCAAAAATTTATTTGTGTCTCCTCTGATTTTGTCAAACATACATTTAATCATTCTCTTGTTACTTAATCATTCTTTTTTCAATTAAATCACACTCACTAGAGTATCAATAATTTTGGAGTACTCATGTTGCCTCCATTTCTCATGTTTCATGTGTTTCTTTGTTGGGAATCATGCATCTGTTTTTGTTTGTATTTTGTTCTTAAAATCATCTATATTCTTCCAATGATAGAGTTGGCTCTGTTTAAGTGAACTAGACTGTGGTAAAGTGGAGGTGCCTCTTCTCTTGGTTCCTTTATTCCTTGCCTGATAGTTTTTGATAGGATGCCAGGCATCCTATCAAAACATAAATTACTGTATGTTGAATATTTTGTATCTTTAAAAGTATTTTCTAAGCTGGGTGTGGAGGTACATGCCTTTAATCCCAGCACTTGGGTGGGAGAGACAGGCATATCTCTGTGAGTGCGAGACTTACAAAGTGAGTTCCAGGACAGCCAGGGCTGTTCAACAGAGAAACCCTATCTCCCATAAAACCAAAACCAAACCAAACCAAACAAAAACCAAAACCAAAACCCCAAAACCAAAATCTTTTCAACGTTTATGATTGATGTTTTGAACATAATTATTTTAATTCTTTTTTGTTGTTGTTGTTTATTTATTATGTATACAGTATTTGCTCTACATATATGCCCGGGCAGATCTCAATGTAGATGGCTGTGAGCCACCATGTGGTTGCTGGGAATTGAACTCAGAACCTTGGGAAGAACAGCCAGTGCTCTTAATTTCTGAGCCACCTCTCCAGCCCTGTTTTAATTCTTTTGTAGCATGTTATGGTTGTTACTAAGTTTTTGATTGATAGATTTTTTCCCCTTTATAATTTAGGTCATATTTCCTCCTATGCTTGTCTAATAATTTTTGACTGGATGCTAAATACTGTAAATTTTACATTTTGAGGTACTAGGTGATTTCTAGAAAATTTTGTATTCCTAGAAAAAATTTTGGAGATTATAATTTAATTACATTTCTCCCTTCCCTTTCCTTCCTCCAGACCCTCCCATATAACCCTGCTTCTTCCCTGCCTCCTTTTCTTTTATTGCTCCTCCTTTTCTTGCCTACCTGTTTCCTTCCTTCCTTCTTTCCTTCCTTCCTTCCTGTTTGTCTTGCTAAGAATAGCAAGTTTAGAACTATATCTTTTAAAAAATATTCACTAAAAATCTATTTTGTCTTTGGTTACAAGGTACTTGCCTTTTAGTTAGAGAGTGAAAGTTTTAAAATTAATTTTTTTCACTTCAATAACATTTATTTAAGCCATTCGCTTCTTTTTTTTAATATTCATTTTATATCCTGATCACACCTCCCCTCCTCTAGGTCCCACCCTATATCTTTTGTTAGCATATTGCTTTCTGTTAAAACACTAGCTAATGACATTATTTATTTATCTATCTTTCAGTGGTGCTTAGGACTGAACCTTTGTCCTTGTACATGCTAGGCAAGTACTCAACTATGAGCTACCTTGGAAACGTTGGCCCCATCCCCTGACTCCTGAGAAATATTCTTCATATCTACATACCCTATACTTGCCTTGAGGTGGCCATTTTCTTGTCTCTGCCTCTCAAATTTTGGGATTACAGGCATGTATCACTGTGCTTGGCTTTAACATTTGGTATATTTATTAATTTGACATTGGCTTAGTGTGTTTCAGATTTTAATACAATGAAATAGAAAAGACCAATTTGACTTATGTCTTATCATTTGTAATGTGAATGTGCAGTGAATCTAATTTTGATTTTTAACTAATGGAATACTTTACTTTACTTGAGTTACAAAATTCCTATTTCCTCCCTAAATAATATGCAAATATGTAGATGACTTGCTTGGGAAGTGGTGCCCATTAGTTCAATAGTGGCATGAATAGTGTTGGGGTAACCAACTGCTTTCTGATTGGACTTAAGGTTCATTTCACAGGAAGAAACACATGCCTGATACTATAAACCTGGCCAAGAACCCATTAGCTAGGGAGGTCACATGTCCTATTACTATTATTTTCCTAAATTGACATAGTATCAAATTGCTATCTAAACACTCATTCTAATATCCATGGACTAGAAAAACTCTAAGCTCTCATCAGAGAAACTTCTTTATATAGTGGATGGTGGATAAGATAGAGATTCATGATTGGTCAAAGTGTGCGTCCCCAAATGGGACATCAAAATCATACCCTCTCTTCACACAACATTCAGGAAACTGTGGACGAAGGGTAGAAAATCTGTAAGAGCTCAACGTTGGGAACGGTTCCTCTGAAATAGTCTCTTCTGGGTATGGAAAGGCTGTTGTACTATGGACTCTTGGTAACTGTTGTTTCCAGCACAAGATCTAAGTAGTTAGCATCCCAGCTTAGATGACAAGCTGCAGGAAGTGAGTGGATGACTGCTGCGAGAAGGAGAGTCAGTTCTCTTCAGTGTTGACCAATACAGGATTCCCATGCTTGTGTAGACAGATGATCCTACATCTTTGTGGTTATGAGAAGCACTAAATAAACTCAGTGTGGGAATGTGGGGAAGAAGACATGAAGTCGGGAGGGGTGTATGCATGTATGGTGAGTCAGGGAGGAGTTAGAATGAAACAATGAGGGACTATGACCAAAACACATTGTGTTCATGTATGAAATTACCAAAGGATATAAATAATATGTAATATAAATTATAAACAGTTAAAAAAATTAATTAAGGCATCTGTGAGTGTAGAGGCATTTGAGTTTAAAAATCACCCTTAGGGCGGCTGTAATGGTTCCCTGTGTAAAAGCAGTAGCAATGAAGACTTGATAACCCGAGTTTGATCCCTAGATGCCAGAGAGGGGGAGGGACTCCTGATGGCTGTCTTCTGACCTCTGTTCCCCCCCCCCCTCTCTCTCACACACACACACACACAGGCTTAAAATCACCTTAAGTACTTCAGTGTCACTACATGTGAAGTCTATGGTATGTTAAATATGTTTAGAATTAGGTAATTTCTTTCTGGTTCAGTGGAGAGATATCTGAAACGAGGAAGTTAATTCTGTAAGGGAACTGGCCCCTTGATTGATGACCTAATGCATTCATTTATCATCAGTCAATAGCTGACATGTGAGATAAAAGTGATGCAGTATCAAGGAGACCCTTCAGCCTCCCCCACTTGCTGGTAGTTCTTTATTTAATTCACAATCCTGTGGCAACACTTTCACTTAGTAATGGTACTGGGTGAGGAGTGAGGAAAAACTGAGATGCAGGGATGCAGGGAGAGAGATGTGGAGAGCAGAATGTGAGATGGCCTGAGAGTAGGCAGAAAGACTAGAGAGTAGACATGGAAGGCAGGAGGAAAATTTGTATCAAGAATGATCAGTGCTGGCATGGATTTTTTCCCTCCAAAAAATTTTGTTGGAGAAAAAGGACTTAGGGGAGAGTAGAGTAGAGGAGAAACACTGGTAGAATCTTGAATCTGGAAGAATTCTTCAAGTCTATTAGAAAGAAGTTAGACAGCTAGAGAGAAAGCTCAGAGTTTAAGGCCTCTTGAAGAAGACCCAGTTTCAGCTCTCAGCACCCACATGGTGACTCACACCTACCTGTAACTCCTGTTCCCGAGGATCTATCTAATGGCCTTTCTGGAATCTGTGGGCACAGCAAGCACATGGTGCACATAGACAGACGTGGGCAAACATTCATACACATTTTTAACAAAATAATTTAAGAAGGCAAGGACAGTTTTATGAGGAGCTCAGTAAGAAAATTACCACCTGAAGCTAGAAATTCAATACAGTCCCATTTGTTGAGCTGCATGACATGAGCTACATGCCACAAAATGGTCACTCTGTATTTATGATAAAATACATCACTTAAAAAGTATGCTTGCTTGTCTTCTATTGCTAAGACAACATATGATTGGTATGCAGTCATTATAGATGCAAATAATTCTCTACAGCTTCCTAGATGTAGAATAGTAGGTTTCAGAAGTAGTAATCTGCTTGGTTACATTGTGAAAAAGTAACTCATAAACTCTATTTCACTTTTAGACAGCAAGTATCCAAACTCATCTTCATTCTGAACCAGTTTTCTATCAATTACATCCATCCATTATAGCCAAGTTCTTTAGAGTGAAACAAGGTAAGCCTTATCCATCTGGGGCACTTGAAGACTGCCATGCAACCCTAGGTCTCATTTAAGTCTTCATAATAAGACACAGTTCTTTCCCCTCTAGATCCAGATTGTCTCTCTAGATAGAGAACCGATTGCCAAGGTTTATCTTGAGAATAGAGATTCAAAAGGTTAAAAATGTGCGTTTGACCATTAAAGCACTTATGAGATTTTTTTTTCAGTTCCTATTATGTGTCTTTATGGCCAAGAAATATGACAGGTTCACAGCTTTGAAAGGAGACTTGACTGGGTGGAAACCAAATGAAGTAACCTATTGAGTTCCAAGGACTAGGAAGGAAATTTGACATTAGGCTGTGTTGTCCAGGAACATCCTGCCTACAAGAAAAGACGGATGCAATTCCACTTTCATTTAAAATGCCATTCTAGTTATACATCTATTCTTGTAACATCTGTCAAAATGTGTTTTGGGAATGACCCTACTGAATGGCGTTTTCTGTGGCTGAGTGAGTTCTGTGTGCTCCATCACTCTTTTGAAGAAACAATCATTTCCATGTAAAATATTCAAGTCTGTCTTCTACTAAGGCTCCCTTGCCCCTGCCTCAGCTAAACAAACTATTTTTCCATATGGCAAATTTTGTGTCTAACAAATCTTTGTGTGTATGTTAATTCATTAACTCTGTAGGGAGCATAGTTTGGGAAACACTGCCTAAAATGTCTGACCTTGCAGCTATCTGGATTTTTAGTTCCACACATCTCTGCACAGTATAGCCATTTTCAAGGAAAAAAAAAGGTTCTGTGGGAAGTGTGCATGGTGTCTAGCTTTGAGTCTGTGTCTACTGAGGATTTATAATGAGGGAGCAGAGAAAACTAACAGGTATACTGGGGGGTCCTGATGAGAAGGAGTAGGATACCATAAAACTAGGAGACTGAAAATGTCTCTCTTTAGTTAGACCGGTCAAAGTTAGGCAGCTATCCAGCAAGAATGTATTCAGTTTAAGGCACAGTCTTTACAGATGCCTAACTGGAAGGTAATGTCCACAAAGACAGAACTGTTATGCCAGAACTTGGAATTTAACCACAGAGACAACCTATGTGCCACAAAACAAGCAGATAACAATTTAAGACAGGATGTAATTAGATGCCAAGAGGCTCCGGCTATAAATACTCTGGGATGGAGAGAAAGAAACAACCCCTGAATGGAGCTGGAGAGTGCTTCCCGTTCTGAGCATTTCTCACAAAGCAGAGCTTTAATTTGTCTTCATTATCACGTGGCAAGACAATGGTGGTCTCAAGGGGCTTTAGGATTAACAGATTTATTTATTGCTGAGTTACAGACAAATGTTCTTGGCCAGTCTCGAGTGAGAAGAGAATGTTTTCTGATGTCTGCACAACAGTGTTGCTAGTGGAATGTCTTCATGGTGGTGCCATCTCCATCCTTCTCTGTTACCAGAGGGCTTTATGTAACATGTAGGTAAATGACATAATCGGTCTGCGACTCACTGAGAGCATTTGAAATGCCTTCAGGAGGCAGTTGGAAAAACTAGCAGAGTCATGACAGAGATCAATAGATAGGGTGGACTCCACCAAAACAGATTCCTTGCAAGCATCAGAAAAAAACAAAAAAAGATTTTGTCTTGTTTTGTTTTTTTTTAAATACTTTATTTTTTTTCTTCAAGTTACATCTCAGTCACAAACCCCTCCCTATTCCCCCTTCCTATCCCGCCCTTCCACCCTCTTCCCCCCAGAAGTTTCCCCTTTCAGTCCAACAGATGGTTCCTTCTCTTATAGCAGTAAGTATTATACAAAACAATAGATATAAATATGCCACATTTATGAGAGTAAATTGGCCCAGTATACCTTCCCAATGTCCAGTTTATACACATTTGGCCCCTGACTTTAACATTCTACTTGCTTGCTGCTCAGTGAAAATTTCACCGTTGTCTGCATCCCATGTCCTTACTACAGTGATGTACAAAGAGAAAGTGGAATTGCATTACCTCTCTAAGATAGAATGCTACAACTTATGAAATTACCCACTGCCCTCTTGTTCATGGAGCTATTATAATGGGCATCTATGTAGTTTTGTATTCTAGAAACAGGACCAAAAGGCTGAAGACTGATGCTGGAATGTATGGAGAGAAAATGGGAACTGTCCAGGCAGTCATTGGTATGTCATTTCTTAGTTTTGGAAGCTGCAGGCCCTGCACTTCCTATATAATCAGATATATTTATCCCTCTCAGGTCTCTGAGGTGGTTGAAGAATAGACAGCTAGAGTCTCATAGTTAAATTTTGAGTTGTTTAGGAATCAAGAGGGCGTTCTAGATCTAAGAAGATGTTTTTAATAGTGATGCAAGTTAGTATGAAAGCTGAGTCAGTTATAGAACTTTAAACTCATGGAGATGGTTAGATGGTAGAATGTTAAAGTCAGGTACCAAATGCATATGGACTGGACATCGGGAATGTATGCTAAGACATATAACCCTCAGGGCAAAAATATGTATGAACTAGCCATTGGGAATGTATACTGGGCCATTTAACTCTCATAAATGTGGCATATTTATTTCTGTTGTTTTGTATAGTACTTACTGTTATAAGAGAAGGAACCATTCGTTGGACTGAAAGGGGAAGCTGTGCGGGGGAAGAGGGTGGAAGGGTGGGACAGGAAGGGGGAATAGGGAAGGGATTGTGACTGAGATGTAACTTGAAGAAATAAAAAAATAAAGTATTAAAAAAAAACAAAAAAAGAGTTAAGAGGGAATGTGGATTTAACTAGTAGAAGAACACAGAATATAGACAATCTGGAAGCAGGTCTATAGGAGAAGTGAAATGGCAGAGATTAACATATGGAAACCAGACAGCAAGCTAGGATCAGAAGGGGGAAAGAGCCATGTGGGGATAAATATAGCTGCAGATAAGGGGGTAGAAATATTGGATGGAGATTTACTTCCGATTTTGGAAAAATCCAGGGAAGCCACTGAAAGTATGCAGTCCTCCTATCTTCGGAAGGCTTATGTAATCTGAAAGTGTGAAAGTTGGCCTGTGTAAACTACTGGCATCTCTTCCTATGTTATTTTTAAACACGTTTTCATTCATTAAGCACAACTGAGCTATCAAGCCCTGCATAGACCAGGCAGAGCACAACTCCTACTGCCCGAAGCACAGTGTATCCGCCACATCACAACAATTTGCTCTTGGAGATGCTGTTTTGCACGGTATGATGTGTCTCATGCATTTTCCATATAGAAGCAATACATCTTAGGAGTTGCACAATGAGCATATGGAAATGTGTGTGTTCTCCAGAGGCTTAGAAGAGCAATGGGGGCGGGGGGGGGGGGGGGCAAGCAGAGCCACTGTCTGATGAGATCTGTGAGTTCTGAAAGTTGACACATTTCGGAAAAAACTGTCGTAGGTAGGACGAGTCTCCCTTAGAATCTGACATTCTAAAAGGGGAGGAAGAACATATATACCATTTGCAATTCTAGCTGGTGTACTCCATTCCTCCACACGAAATTTTCTTTACTGCTTTAACTAAGTGTTTTTATTTTATTATCTAATACAGAGCTAGAGGCATTAGAAGAGGAAGGACATGCTTAGCATACAAGCTTTGCCATCACTGATCTTACACCCTGTGCAACTTTTGCCTATGCTAATATTTTATATTTTTAGCTGTATTTTCACTAATGGATGCCTTTTTAGTGCCTACTCTTGTTAATTCTCCAAATTAAGGCTCTATTTAAATGTTGTTAAGCTCAATCAGTATCCTCCTCTGAGTGGTTTTAGGGTAAATGGATAATGATTTGTTGGTGATTGACGTGCTATGGTATTAAAAAGTACAGTTGCTGCTTGAAAATGGCCCGGTAGAGATTGAAGTGCGGGAGGGATGTGCAGTGGGGGTGACCTGGTTTTCGTGCTGCTGTGGATATGGAATGCAGGAGGAACACAATGCTCTAACTACTGCTGCTAGAGCCCAGTTAGCTCATGCTGGCCACAGCAGCGCTGGATAAAAAGAACATTTGTATTAACTGCAGGGTAACCACTGAAACTGTAAGTCCAAACATACAGACAGAGAGAGCACTTCATCAACACAATCCAGTACCACTTCAAATGAAGAAAGAAAGTCCTTGGTATAGTTGGAGTCTTGCTTGATCCCCAAATATCTGTGTGTTGAAGGCTCAGTCCTAGCTTTAGCTATTGTGAGGTGGTAGACATTTCAAGAAATTGGGACTAAGGGCAGATTTTTTTTTTTCATGACAGTGGATGTGCCCTTGAAGGATTCTGTTTCTGTGGACCCTTTCTCTTTTTCTTTTTGCTTCTCAGATGTAAGTTAATGGTTGCTGGACCATGTACTGCCCCTCCACGATATGCTGACTGCCACAGGAATCAGAGCAGCCAGCCAACAAACCATGGCATGAAGCCTCTGAAAGCCTGTGCCAAATCAAACTCTATTTTTCTAAAGTAGTTATCGTAGTAGTGGTAAGGTGACAACACAGTTGTTTTCATCCATCACCTTTTATTTAGTAGGAATTATTCAGGATATGTAAAACGTCTTCTCTATATAAAGTGGAAGACCAACCATAGAAATAAGCAGAATAAGAGCCATCCCTAAGAAAGAGAGAAACAGAGGGAGGGGTGAAACACGAGTAGAAATAAAAACTATCCAAGCCATGCGCTTTGAAAAAAATATTATACACATTTACTAACTGTTGGCTGTGTCTGGGGTTCTGCTAAGAGATCCTTTTCTTCCCATTATGAAGTCAGTTTCTCAGGGAAATTGGCTCATTCCACTCATTCGCACAGTCAATCCTGTATCAGGCAAGCATTGTGCACATTCTGCATGTAATGACGAGGACTACATACTCATTTAAAAAAAAAAACTGGAGCAGGAGCTCTGGCGCGTCGAAAAGCAATTGTAGTGATGGAGCAAGACATTTGCAGAACCCTGCAAAGTCCCAAGTACAGGAAAGAAGTGTGCATGGGCTTCCCAGTGTAACGATTTGGTGGGGTTTGAGTTTCTAGGCTCAGTTGCATCCTGTGTGTACGGTTATGTGAGCAGGTGAATAACTCCCCTTCCTTTTTGTGCCTAAGCAAGTTTGGCTTGGTTTTCTACCCAAATCAAAGGGATCCTGTACAGTCCAGACCCTGATGGAGCCTGTACGCAGGGGATGTAAGAGTATGCGCAGAGAATAGAAGTCATAGAAGGGGTCTTGCTTTAACCAGGAAGATTTCATTTACATTTAAATCACAGCTATTTCCTTTATGTATTTTATTTCTAGGGTCTTTTGTGTTTTAGGTTTATCATATTTTTCTCGTTTGCCCAATTTTTAGTGGAGTGATTTTTTTTTTTTTACCATTTTCTGTTTTTCTCTTTTCCAAAGCACTTTATGTTAATTTTGTGATTATCATTATAGTTGGTGTTTTTTTTTTTTTTTTTTTAGCAGTAAGGGCTAAGTAAAAACTAGCCTTGTATCTCTCTCCTTCCTCTGACCAACACAGATATTATTATGCCACTTGTTATGCCCTCCCACATCCAACACCGAGTGTTGTTTTTACTTCTGGTCTCATTGCACATTCTAACAACACTGTTCGTAAACCTGTGTATGTTTCCTACAGTCCAAGAAACTTGTGCTTGACAGTTCCCTTGAGTGGATCATTTACTCCTGGATTTGATTTTTAAAAATTCAGAGTATACATATTTCAGAAGTTGTCGGCTGTCAGGTGCTGTCAACTCTCCCAATCTCTGGGAGAGTCTTTCTATTGACCTCCAATTTGAAGGGCAGCTGTGGTTGTGCAGGCGTCAGTGGCGCTGGTGGTACTGGATATTGTCTTTTTACCTTATGCAGACTCACTTCTACCTTTGCTACCTACTCGCTAGACAAGATCAGCGTCTCTCTACATTCTAGCTGGTTGAACAATGGGAGGCAGACTTACAGGAACAGGCTGGAGTGAGCAGGGGGGAGGACGTGTTTCCTTCATCCTCACTGATGGACAGTTGGCTGTCAGATGGCCACAGAGTCAATGCTGGTGGCTTTTCTCTTTAATTTTCTAGAGTCTAGTGCTTTTCTCTTGTTTCTTCCGGATTAGACATTACATTATTTATGGTGGTTCCCAACCTTTGCTGTTTGAGTCCTGCTCATGCCTTGATTGCTAGTCCTTTCATTGGATTTACCTTAGCTATGAAGGTAAAGTATGCCCCTTTTACCTGTGATGCTTAGAACACTTTTTTCTCTTAGCATTGTAAAAGCCTTTGTGTGTTTTGGTCTGGCTTTGATTAATCTTGGTAAGAAGCAGGCCAGTCTTATAACAACTGTTTCTGTTTTGGATAGTCAATCTTTTCTCTCTGGTTGCTGTTAAGATTTTTTTTTTTTTGCATATGTCATTGGTCTTTTCAATGTTATGGAATATATATATATATATGTGGAAACTGAATTTATGTATGTCCCTTGACATGGTTATTAAATTGGAAAATTAATATCTCTTATTTGATGAAAATCTCTTCTGGGTCTCGATCTTAAATTTCAAAATTTACGTCTTTTGTCAACCTGAAAATCATCTAAGTCTGTACCCCTTCAGATATCGCCTCCCTTTCATGCTAATGATTTTGTCAGATGGGTGTATGCCTTCTCCATTGTCTCCAGATTGTCATAGGGGCTGGAGAGGTGGGTAAAAGGACTTGACACACAAGCATGGGTTTGGGTCTTAGCACCCATGTAAAATGGTAGGCGTGTGCTCAAGCTTGTAACCTCAGTACTTTGGATGGGTAGAGGCAGGAGGATCATTGGGTTTGCTGGCTGCTAGCTTAGCTTCAAGTTCAGTGAGAGGTCTTGTCTCAAAGGAATAAGGTAGAGTGTGATAGAGTAGGACATCCTATGCCTGCCTCTGACTTCTGTACATGAACACATAGGTGTGCACTTTCACATGTATATGTTCTCTCTTTCTCTCACATATATACATGCACACAGAGGCAGACAGACTTAGGGGATAGAGAAAGAGGGAAGGAAGGAGAAGGAGAAGGAGAAAGGGTAGTTAGGAATCAATAAATAATGGTGGCCAATGAAAAACAAGTGATTCTAAAAAATGGTTTATGGTTAATGTTGCTGCCATATTAGTGAGGAAAGAAGTCAGGAAGTGATAATTATCATGAGAGAAGGTAAACACATACAGTAATTTGAAAAGAAAGGAAAATTAAAAAGTACCTGCTGCAAAGCATTCCAAAAGGCTATCATACACACCAGAGCAGACCCTAGGAGAAGGAAGAATGGCTTCTTTCTGTGCTGAGTCTCAAAGCTAAATTTTACCATGACCTCTTTGCTCATTGTGGAGAGGAATGGTCAGTTTCCTTCATGTGTCTCAGAACCTACTGTGGCATAGTGAGGAGATTTTCATTCCACTGGGCCACTTTGAAGACTAGCCAAAGTCAATAGTGATAGTGAGGGGAAATGAGATAGAGTTTCAGTAGCTGTCCAGGACCCAGGGGAGGCTGTCTTGCAGCAGGCAGGATAAAGAACACACACCCACAAACAAGACAGTTGCAAATGCTAACTCTGTAAGTTGATCATTTAAGCTGTACCAACTGATGCAAGGCCCTAGCTATTGGTGGAAATTCTTCTGGGTGGTTTAGTTTGAAAAACAACTACCCAACTCTTCCTCCATTGCTCCTGGAACATATTGAAGATTGTGTGACCCACAGAGTAACACCGGCTCTCCTGTCTCTTCCCTGTGAAGCTTCTCAGTGAACAGTAAGAGCTGGTTCATTGGTAGAGACTCTGTTGTTCCTTCACTCAGCAAAGACTGTTTCCTCTGTGTTTCGATTTTGTTATTTGGCAAGAAGATGGGGGCGTTGGCATGGACTGTACTGGCTACTAAAAGCAAACACAGTAAAGTCCCACAATGATTTGCCTCTTTTTCTGCTTGGCACATCATATTAGGAGCTGGAATAGAGACTCGTTTGTAATAAGCTCTGGTTGGGAGGAGGGCACTGGTACCTCTGGAGGAGTCCTGTGTTTCTCCCCCACCCTTTTCCTTGCACAGTCATGAGCCTCAGCTTTGTTTTTCATATTTCAAACTCTGCCTGTTGCTGAACTCACTGCAGAAATAGATCTGTACTGACACTCCCACTCTCAAGCTGCTGGTGCTGCAGCCACGGGTTTGGACATTGCTTGAACCAACCCAGAAACTAGGAAGCTGAAGTAGAGTTAAAGGGGAAGCTGTATGAACTAACCCACTTCCTGGTTAGAAAAGCTGCATCATTCTTTATTTCTGTCTCTGACACTGCTATAAATCTTTAACATCCATGCTATGCCTGACACACAGTGATTACCTGCGTGCATATGGGCTTCCTAAAAAAGGAAACTTTTATATGACACAGGCATATTTTTTTTTTTTTGGTTAAATGAAAGGCTGGGATGTGTCTCCTGTGGGTGACTGGGCTCTGGAAGACAGACTGATGGAACTGGGTCACAGCCAGCCATCAGGGTGGGAGGTCGGCATCAAGGATGTCTAATTGGAAGCACTAGGAGGTTTTTGCAGGCCAGTGGGACTGGAGATCCACTCCAGAAGACTGAAGAGGTGTCTAAAATGTGAGAGAGACCTGGCAAGGAGGCTTCTCTGTGGGCCTGAAGATCATGGTAACCTTTAAGTGAGAGAAGGAAAGTAGGTTGAGACGTGGGAGAGAGAGAGAGAGAGAGACACTAGGTCTCTGTCCCTGGAGACAAATAATCTTAGTTAAAACTTGTGAGCAGTTGTCAGGAGCCAGGCACTTGGCTGGAAGTGTTCTCTGCATCAGTTCCAGGCTTGTCACTCTGCACTTCTTCTGTTTGCTTATTACTCTTGTATTTCTCATCCAACTTAGGTTCCTTGAGGGAAGGTGTCAAACACCATCAAGCAGGAATTCAGTGTGGGGGGAAGTAGCATAGAGGAAGTGTTTGGTACTTACACATTTGTTTAGGGGTTGATTCCACATTGCTGTCGGTATAACCAAGTCTCTAATGAGCATACCAATGTCTCATAAGGGTGGCAGGAGCTGTGTTCAGTTTTTGAGTGTTCTTTCCATTAAGGCTTTGCTGCTTATGATAACCAATTAGAATTTACGAATGATGGGACAAGAGCTGTCCAGATTCTGGAAATGGCAGTCAATCTGGGAAGGTTATCAAGGAGAGAGGCTTTAGTGATGTGCTGTGGCTGCTGAAAATGGAACTAACATCAGGGCTGAGTTGCATAGAATGCCTTAGCTATTGGTGTTGCTGTAACCATACTCCCAGCATTCCACATATCCTGCCTATCTCTGTGTACTGGCTAGTTTTATGTCAACTCAACACAAGGTAGGTTTATTGGAGAGGAAGGAGCCTCAACTGAGAAAATGCCTCCATAAGGTAAGACTTTAGGCAAGCCTGTAGTGTAATTCCTTAAGTGATTGATGTAGGGAGGGGGAGCCCATTGTGGAGGTGCTATCCCTGGGTTAGTAGTCCTGGGTTCTGCAGGGAAGCAAGTTGAGAAAGCCATAAGGAGCAAGCCCGTAAGCAGCACTCCTCCATGGCCTCTGCATCAGCTCCTGCCCCCAGGTTCCTGCCCTGTTTTGAGTTCCTATCCTGACTTTCTTCAGTGATGAACCATAATGTGGGAACATAAGGAAAATCAACTCTCTCTTCCCTGATATCAATAGTAACCTTAACTAAGACACCGTGCATCGGCCTATGACCTGTGCTAATCATGGAATAGTGGTAACAATGCTAATACAGTTTAGAGCACTAAATGAAATCTGAAGTTCAGTTAAACAAGGAATAATTTTTAGCGTAAGCCTGTCATATGTAACATATGAAACATATGAAATTAACCACAATTTACCTGGTATCCAAATGAGTTAGCATCCTGTATTTTGACTTCCTAATTTGGACAGTTTCAGATGGAGGTTGGCTTTAAAGGGGGCTGTGGGGAGCAGGATGTAGGTTAAGACATCACAGCAACCACAGGTAGATTACATCAGCTCCCAGCATTCAGTGGTAGTGAGAAGTGAGGGTAACCAAGCAGCCGTGATGACCCCTCATCACCTCAGAAGTGTTGCTCTTTGCCTGTGCATTTCATGGTCAGACTTGTAAGCAGAGCATGTGGTTGGCTGGTCCTCCACCATTGAGCATGGCCAACCTGGCCCAGAATAGGTGCTTAGGAACCATTTCATAAATGAATGAACAGGTTTTAAAACATGACACCTCAAAAATGGCCAGTCTACCTCCTTTGTGTCCAGACTATACCTATGTTAGTCAGCTTTCTATCACTGTAACACATACCTAGGATAATCAATTTATAGAGAGAAGACGTTTTCAGGCTCTAGTTCTGGGGGTTCCATATTAGGCAGACTAATTGCTTTTAGGCCTGATCTAGAGGAGCCCAATGGCAATGGCAGGTAGTTGTGAGAAGTCACAATGCTCACTTCATAGCTAAGAGGCAAAACAGAGGAAGAGAAAAGGGGTGGGGTTGTATATTCCCTTCACAACCACTGTGACCTAATACCTCTCACTATGAGTGACTTCAAAAAACTTCCATTGCTTCTCAATAGTTCCATGGGCTGGAGACCAAGCCTCCAGGACAGGGACTTTGGGTGGATGTTTATCCAAAATATAGTAGTTTCTGTGGTCAGGTGTTGTATATTTCAAGTCTAATGAGATGTGGTGGGAATATGAAGGTACATCAGGGCCATAGTGCAGTAGAGTAGTAACCTTTGAGCTGGTCTCTTATTAGTGTGATTCGGGTATGGAATGTAGCTAGAATATTTGGTATGACTGGTACACATGGCTTGTCTGGTAACCCTGGCCTGCCCAGCATGATGTCTGCACACCGAGCACCTTAGCAGACAGTGGACTCAATACTCATTACTGTTAATATGATTCATTAGCACTGAGAAAGCCTTGAAGAATGAAAGAAAAACCTACTGATAGTGTCACTGGGGCAACCAGCAAACAGTGAACTGTTCTGGGAAGTATGGACCTTTGGACATGATACTTTTGTGAATAACAAGTATGCTGCAGAGTCCTCTAGACACCTTAGCACTCAGTATCACTCTTTATGTACTATAATGATGTAATCCCGCCAGCTTGATATGGATGCATTTCCTTCCTGAAGCGAGTTTGCCAGAGAGATTCTATGAGAAGTCTGCCACAATCTAATTCATATGATGTTCTGTGGCTTACATAATTGGAACATCTCAAGAAAATGATCTATGCAATTTAATTTTGTATTTTAGCACCCAGCCCATTCCCCAGTTTTGGAATGCATGTTTGTATCAGTCACAATAGGCTGTGTTTTGCTGCCATTAAAAAAATGCTTTCAAATTTTGGCAGCTTATACAACCAAGAATTATTTTCTTGCTGATGCCATTTGTCCTCTGTTGATTGGGATAGGGAGGGTTTCACAGCCTACTCATCTGAGACCTAGGCTGATAGGGTAGGCTTTTGAATGGAATGTTGAAATCCTCTTGCTAGACCCACTGTATGGAGCCACAGAGTACCTCTCAAAGCTCCTCAGAAAGGTTACTTCTGCTTGTACCTCACTGCCAAAGCAAACCACACAGCCAAATCAACCTCCTGAGAGGAGAGGAAATACCATTCTCTCTCAGGGAAGAAGAGAAAAATGTTTTTGAACAAGTATACAGAATCTCCTACAGTGTCTGAGTCAAGGTAGATGTAATTCCACTTAGCATCATTGTTTAATGCTGCGCTGCTGGAGCTTTTCTGCCATGACTGTTTGACTGGGTAAGGAGAGATGGCCATTGGCAGGGGACAGAGCACACTCTTGTGCACAGTGTTTGAGAAGCCCAGCATCTCTTCTCACCTTCCTTTTGTTTTATTTTTAAGAAAAATATTTATTACTTCAGGTTACATCTTCATCACAGTGTCCTCTTTCCACCCCTCCCAGTCCTGCCCTCCCACCCTCTACCCCCTATCCCTTCCATCCCACTCCTCTGGAGCGGAGTGTCCCCACAGAACAGTCCCCTGCCCCAGTTCTTATTGGGTACATTCAAAGCCACAGAGGGAGAAGAGAATGTTCAGGGATAGCCTTTTCCTTCCTTATTGGTAAGGATTTTCCTCTTGTCCCAGGCTGTCAGAGTACAGGAACTGACCTATCTTGGCAGGAACAACAGGGAGAGACACTCTGATCAGAAATCCTCTATATCTCTGAACTCTGATAGGAATCAATTAAGTTCACGGATTGCAGTTGCGCCATATTCCAGGTGATGTATGGGGCCATTGGAGCTTGAATGTGTCAAGACTCGTGTCTTTGGGAGTTTGTGCTTTAGTGAGGAGAAAGATATCTTGGGCAGATCGAAGGTATTCTCAGCATGGACAGCCCCCTACCTCAGGCTATCCCAAAGACAAGCGCTCCCTCATAGAGTTCTACTTAACCTCTAGTTGAAGAAGAATTCCTAACCCCATGTCTTGCTTCATGGTTTTTTAGAAGACTGGAAATCTTCTAAGCTCTCCAAACATATCTTGTAAAATTTCCAAGATTCAACTGCCAAACACACTTTGCAGAAGCTTCTAGATCTTTGATCCACATTGATATTTTAGAGCAATGATTCTCGGCCTTCCTAATACTGCAACTCTTTAACAGAGTTCATCATGATATGGTGACCCCCCAACCATAAAATTATTTTTGTTGCTACTTCATATCTGTAGTTTTCCTAATGTTACAAATTGTCATGCAAATATCTGTGCCTTCCGATGGTCTTAAGTGACCCCAGAGAAGGGTCATTAGACTCCCCAAAATGGTTGTGACCCACACATTAAGAACTACTGGTTTAATGTCAGCTCCTGACAGCACCCCCTATATTACTCCAAGTAGAAGATGAGCATCGAAGAATCTCCAGTGGGAGATGATTAAATTGGTGGTAAGCCATTCTCTTGGCAAGAAAAACCACTTGCTTCAACTGTAGACAGACTTCTGTCCAAAAAGGACAAAACTTGGAAGCAGGTAAGTCAACAGCCTAGCTCTGCCAAGACAGGGTAGGTAAGTCCTTCATAATTCCTGCTCTACAACCAATGTCTGTCAGAGAAATGGGGCCAAATGGCTGAAGATTGATGCTGTAATGTATGGAGAGAAAATGGGAACTGTCCAGGCAGCCACTGGTATGCCATTTTTTAGTTTTGGAAGCTACAGGCCCTGCACTTCCTATATAATCAGATATATTTATCCCTCTCAGGTCTCTGAGGTGGTTGAAGAATAGATACCTAGAGTCTCATAGTTAAATTTTGAGTTGTTTAGGAATCAAGAGGGTGTTCTGGATCTAAGAAGATATTTTTAAAATTATGAGGCAAGTTAGTATGAAAGCTGAGTTAGGTATAGAACTATTGTGGCCTATTTATTTCTGTTGTTTTGTATTGTATTTATAGTTATAAGAAAAAGAACCATTATTTGGACTGAAAGGGAGAGCTGTTGGGGGGAAAAATAAATACCTTAAATTAAAAAAAAAAAAAAAAGGGAAGAGGATGGTGGGGCTGAGGGGGAGGAGGGTGGAAGGGTGGGACTGGAGGGGGGAGTAGGGAGGGGATTGTGATTGAGATGTAACTTGAAGAAATAAAAAATAAATTATTAAAAAAAAAGAACTACTGGTTTAGACTGACCTATGAAAAACTGAAGTATAGGGGGGTACTAAACAATTTGTCTAAGGTCGTGTTTTAGCTGATTGAAATATCCTACAATTCAAAAAAAGTTGAACATATATAAGAACTGGAACCCTTAGACATAGGTGATAAAGAGAACATGGGCATCCCCCTCACCCTGTACTGTGTTTGTGAAGACAGCTCTTTATTTTTTCTAGTTTATAAGCATCATACTAAATAAGGTCACAATGGTGAGTGTGCCATGCCTGTTTCACAATAGTATTCATTCTTTAAAAGTCAGATTTCTGAGTCATGTTGTGTTATTCACACAAACAAATGCTGAACCTGGCAAAGGGATCAATAGGGACCAGCACTGACATTACATATCGCCTCTATGAAAGACTTTCTCCAGGAGTCATAACAGAATTGGGTGCTTAGCATCACACTGGATTAGAAAGAATCACATTTGGTGATCTTCACAAAATTGATATATACTACTTATAAGCCAATTAAATAGTTTAATAACTAGGAAAAGCTGTTGATGTGAAATTTAGCTACTTAACAGGACTAAACTGGATGATGAACTTTCCATTCTGACATTTCTTGGGTTCCTTCTTGGACCTTCTTCCCACCTCTCTAGGAGGTGATGTTCCAAATCTTGTTCACTAGTTCCTACATCCTTGGTACCTGAATAGGACTTTGACTAATCATCCCTGCTGCACTATGTGTTCTGAGTGAGTGCATGTATATTTTCTCCATGTTTCACTTCCTATATTGTAGAATAAATCATTTGAAGACAGGGTTGTGCTTTCTGTCCCTGAAGACCTAGTGCTGTTATAAGTCTTTGTTTTCCCTACTTCCAACAGTGGTAGGATGAGATGAAATAGAGTTATAGTTGAGTGGAGAGAGCTGGAGCTGCAACAAAACCTGAAAAATGTTATCTTTTGATAGAAAATAAAGTGATGTTGAGAATTTTAAGCATCAGAGTTAAGATGGGAAAACATGAACTCTTTAAACTTGTGTTTTTCATTGGTTCATATATATTTTGTGTGATATGATTAATAGGTATGATAAAATGAGTTGATATTATATTTTGTGTTTATGTGAAAGTGTATTCTTTTAAAGTCAGTGAAAAAGACTATGAAATTTACTTGCCTCCTCTTGTATGTTCCTTTCATTTTGACTAATACAGAGGTCACCCTAAAGACTCCTAGTAGGAAGAGAGCTCTAAAGAAATTATCACTCTTATCTTAGAAATCTAGGAATAACCTTGCCTCAGGACCCAGCCATACCACTTCTGGGTATACACCCAAAGGACCTCTCACGGAGACATAGGGAAGTCTCCTCATCTATGTTCATAGCAGCCTTATTTGTAATAGCTAGAAATTGGAAACAACCCAGATGTCCCTCAACTGAAGAATGTATTAAAAAATTGTGGTACATCTATACAATGGAATATTACTCAGCTATCAGAAACAATGAAATCATGCAATTTGCAACCAAATGGATGGATCTAGAGGAGCTCATCCTGAGTGAGCTAACCCAGTCTCAGAAGGATGCACATGGCATCTATTCACTTATAGTAGGATTTTAACTATATCGTACAGGATATCTGTACTACAACCAACACACCAAAAGGAACAAGGACATAATTTTTTTTAAATATTAAGATTATATTGGGCTACATAGGCATTGGTCTTGGTATGTTGATACATAATTAAGAATATATTTAACCACAATTGAATAGATCTTTGTATATTGATACAAATTTAAAGGTAACGCTTCCTAATGGTATCATACCTAGAGATACTTAAAAATAAAATGTGAAGCTCTGACCTCTTGATACCAACCGTCTAAAATGGTCTAGGATAGTTAAAACAAACTCCTAGTCATGCAAACATGTCTCTTTGTTAGCTACTATTACAGTCTATCACAGATATTCTCTAAACTACCCAGTAATCAAGTTGCTAAGAGACAAGCAACATTTGCTTATCTAAATACAAGAGATGGATAGGGCATCTTCAAAAACCCCTAGAGATCTGCAGAATATGGCATTCAAAGATGTTATCTTAAATCAAGATTATTTTTTTGATATCGAGACATATCAGCGCCTGACAGCACCCCCTATTCTACTCCAAGTAGAAGATAAGCATCGAAGAACCTCCACTGTAAGATGGTTGAATTAGTGGCAAGCCTATCTCTTGGCATGAAAAAACCCCTTGCACCAACTGCAGACAGACTGCTGTCCAAAAAGGACAAAACTTGGTAGCAGGGAAGTTGACAGCCTAACTCTGCCAAGACAGGGTAGGTAAGTCCTTCATAATCCCTGCTGTACAACAAATGTCTGTCAGAGAAACAGGACCCAAAGGCTGAAGATTGATGCTGGAATGTATGGAGAGAAAATGGAAACTGTCCAGGCAGTCATTGGTATGTTCTTTCTTAGTTTTGGAAGCT
>CAJQZJ010033498.1:2886674-2912540 GCA_907164525.1 Lophiomys imhausi | reverse complement strand
ATGAATGTTGAGTCACATATAGACCTTTAAACTCATGGAGTTGGTTATATAGTAGAATGTTAAAGTCAGGGGCCAAATATGTATAAACTGGACATTGGGAAGGTATACTGGGCCATTTAACTCTCATAAATGTGGCATATTTATATCTATTGTTTTGTATAATACTTACTGTTATAAGAGAAGAAACCATCTGTTGGACTGAAAGGGGAAACTTCTGGAGGGAAGAGGGTGGAAGGGCGGGATAGGAAGGGGGAATACGGAGGGGTTTGTTACTGAGATGTAACTTGAAGAAAAAAATAAAGTATTAAAAAAAAACACCGGAAAAAAAAAAGAAATTATCACTCTATGTTTTTATTCAGATTTCATGAGCAGGCTTGATACTATATTATTTCCCACACCCTATTTTGCCCTCTTTATTCAGTGAGGGGTAGGGGTTCTGACCATGTGAAAATAGTGGTAAATATGAGTAGATAAAACTTGAGGCCAATTCAACTTTTGGTGAGAAAGATTAAAGAACAGAAGCCAGCTAATGGCACACATGGAGGGACAGTCATTTGGAAGAATGCTGAACATACTTTCAGTAGACACAGTGACTTTTTGTGTAGTGGAATATATACTATGCCTTGTCTTAAAGGGTTTGGGTAGAGATAAGACATCTCTTGATATTTGAGGTAGTGTATATATGTGTACCAGTGCCGATACACAAGAATAATGGGTAAAGAGATTGATATTTGTTAGCTACTTGCCATTTGCTGAGTCATATGCCTTTAATAACAGTGAGATTAAAAATAATAATTCTTTTCAATTGAGTGTTTACCCTAAGCCATTCACTCCTTTTAGCAAACTTTACAATGTATCCTTCCCATTGTATAGAGGAATAAAGATACTCCATGATTATAGGTAACTGATGTTAGGTATCAAACTGAGACAAATAGCTAACTAAGGTGCTTATTAACATATTCAAGCAGATGCTGGCTGCAGGTTCTCATAGCATCCTTCAGTCCCTATCTGTTACAGGGTTCTCCTGGCTGGCATACTATGTCCTTGACCCTAAACTCCCCAGCTCAGGACCTGGCCTGGGTTTTCCTTCTCCCAGTTCTTCTGGTCCCTATATAACCCTGTCATTTTGGCCACATA
The DNA here is from genome assembly GCA_907164525.1 of Lophiomys imhausi. Taxonomy (NCBI): domain Eukaryota; kingdom Metazoa; phylum Chordata; class Mammalia; order Rodentia; family Muridae; genus Lophiomys; species Lophiomys imhausi. The sequence continues at coordinate 2,911,403 of CAJQZJ010033498.1, read as the reverse complement.
GCCAGTTTTGCCTTTTTTGGTCTTCTGGTGTCTTGGCTCCTGGCTTTCTCCCCTCTCCACCTCTCCTCACATGATGTCTCAGTCTGCTGGTCGTGTCCATTCTGGGATCTTCTACACATCTCTGCCTCTGGCTGTGTTCTCCTCTTATCTACAATAAACCTTCTCCTCTACCATGACCTCCACCATGACACACCAGTGATGTCCTCCTCTTACCTCTTTTTTCTTTTGACTTGCTTGAAGCTAGTCCCACAGCTTGTTAGTGCTGGAGCCAAGATTCTATCTGGCCTACCTGTGAATGGGTTGCCTTCATTGTCAGACATAAGTGTAGTTGGAGGAAAAAGTCACTTTTGAAAAAAAAAAACATATTGTTTTAGATTTCTAGACAAATTGTGAGGACATGCCACCTACTTTCCCCTCTTCTTACCAGTAGTACATCTTAGGTGTTATGATTGGTAGAGCTGTACTAACCCAGTGTTAGCCACTGAAGTCCACAGTCTGCTCAGGTCTCCATAGTTGTTGCCCTAAAGCCCTTTCTCTGCTCCAGGATCTTGTGAGGATTCACTCATCTTGTTTGCCTTGTCTACTCTTGGTCATAATGTCTCTTCATGGAACTAGAAAAATAATTTAAACAGCCACAGAGAACAAGAAAAGCATGAGGAACCATCATGACCAAGGAAACTTACAAAGGAATGCATTTAATTGATTTAATTGGGAACTTATAGTTCCAGAAGATGAGAGAGAAAAAGAGAGAGAGAGAGAGAGAGAATGTAATGGGAATGTTTTGACTTCTTGACATAACTGCTCCAGCTAAGCTGCACCTTCTAATCCTTCCTAAACAGTTCCACCAACTAGGGACCAAGTATTTAAATAAGTGAGCCTATGGAGGGCCATTCTCATTCAAACCCCCACAGTGGCCTTAGGAGTCTTGAGAAATACTGGTAATGAGGTTCATAAACATTTACCTGGTGTTTTGCTCACAGTCAGTCGAGGATGATGATCAGCAGGCAGGTAAAGTTCTGTTGTCACTACACAATGTCAGTTACACACCTCTACGTGACACATCACAAGGGTCTGGGCCTTGTCACCTGGCTGAGGTGGAGCTTGTGAGGCTTTTTCACTCTAAAATCATTGAAAATGTTTTTGTTGCTATAATTCAGAAACATCCAATAGAGATTACCAATAGCTGGTTCCACAGGAATTGGGAGGACTGTGTGGTCTTTTGTTTCCTTTATTTAAGAGTTTCTTGATCTCTCTCTCTTTCTCTCTGTCTGTCTCTCTCTGTCTTTCTCTCTCTCTTACTAATGGGTGAAACTTGAGGCTGTCAATACTGTATTTTCTGACTTTTGTATGTATTCTTATCTCCCTATGCTTTTAAGCAGTTGTCAACAGCCTACTGAACACTCCTCTTATTATTTGCTCAAGAAAGTGCTTGGTATATTCTGAACCTTCTTCTAGTTTCTTTATCCATTGCTGTGTCTCTTGCTCTCCAGCCCCTGACCCCTGACCCCGCCATCCCCAGCCCCACCCCAGTGCCAGTGAATATATCAAGCACTTGTCCTGAATGAATTTAACCCTCTCTGGGGTTGGAAAGATTGTCTTCTGCTTTATAGATGACGAAGTTAGGGTGAGTGGGTGCAGAGAACTTTGTGTTTTACAAGGGATAGATCTAGTCTTTGAGCTGGATTTCCAGACTCCAAAGCCCACACTGTGGACTCTTAAGTTTTAGCATATCCTTGTTGGTGCTCGATATTGTCCTCTTCAAACTTTCAACAATCTGAGGCTAAGAAGTGTCCCCTAAAGTCACTCAGATAACAAGTGCTAGAGCAGGACTTAGTTCTGTTTTTTTGGCAGCCTGTCTTAGTTAGGTTTCTATTGCTGTGATAAAACAGCATGATCAAAGCAGCTTGGGGAGGAAAGGGTTTATTTCGGTGTATACGTCTTGATCACAGCCCATCATGGAAGGGAGTCAGGGCAGGAACTCGAGGCAAGAACTGAAGCAGACTGTGGAGGGGTGCTGCCTACTTGTGTCTTGCTCATCCTGCTTTCTTATAAACCCTAGGACCACCTACCCAAGGATGGCACCACCCACAATGGGCTGGGCCCTCCAGTATCAATCATTACTAAAGAAAACACCCCAACTTACACTTGAATCTTAAGATGGCATTTTCTCATTTAAGACTCTGTTTTCCCAGATATATCTGGGTCTGTGTCAAGTTGACTAAAGTCAGCCAGCACACGGCCCAAGGTCTACCGTTCCAGCGTGCCTTCTGAAATATGGCAACATGAACACTAACCCCACGAGTGTCCTTGTTTCTGGATGGTTCTGAGCAGGTGAAGATAGAGATGCAAGCTCTGTAGTATCCCACAGGGAAAGTCTGTTCAGGTCCTGGCTTAGGCACTGTCATAGTTCCTGCCCCCCCCCCCCCCAAATGCTATGACGGGCCATTCTGACAAAACTGACCTAAGGTCAAGGGTTCATGGTGGCACATAGTTCAAGTCCAACATGGGAAGGAAATGAAGGCAGCAGGCAACTGAAGCAGCTGGCCACATTTCATCCACAGTCAAGAAGCAGAGAACAAACACATGCAAGCTATTGCTCAGCCCCAGCTCCCTTTCCATTCATGCAGTTCCAGATTCCGGTCATGGAATGGTGCCATCCACAGTGGGCAGATCTCCCCACTTCAATTAATGTAATTAAGATAATCCTCCACAGGCATGCCCAGAGGCCTGTCTCCTAGGTGACTCTAAATCATATCAAGTTGATATTGGGATTAAATATGGCAGGTACCCACTATCATTGACCTTGAATGAAGAAGCATGAGTAAAGATTATCCCATACAGATAGGAGAGCTGTCGATGCGGGCATTGTGATTAAAATTTACTGAGAAGTTTGTAAGTCTAGATGAATGGGAAGGTTGAGGGTGATAACCATCAAATAAATTATACAGAACCAGACTTTAACCTGTCTGATGTGTGATGCTTGTGTCTTAGGTGTCAGCATACATTTTTGAGAGCCATGAAAGTTGAGAGTGCTCCTTCATTCCTCAGCTATATGGCCTTGAACTCGAAGGGGACAATTCTACTTTATCCTGACTTTTCTTAGTGTGGCAGTGGATACAGTAAAGGCAAAGCAGTAGTTAGAATAGAAGATGGTGGCACCTTGGTTGAGGTGGTACCATAGGAGATAGGGGAAAAAAGGTGCTCTCAAGTGAATGCAAAGCCCTCCTTTCTGGTCACTCCTCCAGGCTCATAAATATTTGACAGACCAGGAATAAAGGTTTGGGGATCCTCTGTGCTTTCAAAAACTTATCTACTTTTCTTTTCTTTATTGAATTGTAGAATTTAGTGTTAATTAAATGTGATTTAAGGATATCTAGCTACATATATTTTTTTCTGATTGGTCATACAGTGTTTCAAAATAGTTCAAGAAAGTAAAATGTACCAAGAATACAGAAAGAAGTTAAAGTTATTTGGAGGAGGTAATGTAGATTTGCCAAATATTTACTATTTAGATGTTTTTCTATGTTAACCTATGTCAATGTCTAAGCACTTAGAAAGTTATAATAAAATCAAATCAAATGCAATTCTGTAGAAAGCCTAGTATTGATGAATAATTATCTGTGTTCCTCCAGTGACTGCCACTCAAGAAATCTTTCTGTATCACAAACACAGTGCATCTACTGGGACAATATGAAAGATCACAGCAGTTTGAAACTGCTTTTATTTGTTATTTGGAGACGAAAAGAGTTTACTTTGTATGGCTATTATTATTATTATTATTATTATTATTAGTTGTTGTTGTTTTTGTTTTGTGACAAGACCCACAGAGTCTTTCCTAGCAGCCAAAGCTGTCCTTGAACTCAGGATAATCTATCTCAGCCTCCTGAATACTGGGGTCAGGCATGTGTCATGCCTGCTTGTTGAAACCGTATCATGGGGTATGTATACATATTCCTAATGTGTCTTGACTAATATTTTCTAAATATTAGTTACAACTCTCAGATTATTTCTGAGTATTAAAAGACATTATTTCACAGAAAACCTGGCAAACTTTTTGATTTCGCTCATATCCATTGTCTTGGTTTTTTATGCCCCAGAAACCCACGTCTGCCATTAGGTGTCAGAGAGATGGCTAAAACCCCTTCTTCTGAGACTGAAGTTTGTGCATGCATTCTGGATTTCAAAATATCTCCACGGTTGAGTGCCACCTTTGCCAGATGTTGCACTCAGCGCTTTCCATCGATCAACTGAATAGAGACACTGATGTTTACCTATCACCTTGGAGTGGCAATATGTAAGGGAATACTTCTAAAGTAAGACCCTTTGTCATTCTTTGCAAGTCATTTGAGTTTGAGACACAGCCAGCTGAGCACTCAGCATGGCTAGAGCCTCCTTAGCGATGTAAACATTGTCTACTGTTCCATGCTCTTTGGCAGCTCATAGTCTTACTACAGAGTAACAAATAGAATAAGAGCTAGGTGTTCACTTTGATGCTGTGAAGAAGTAAGAAAAAACTGGAACCTAGAAAAGAAAGCAATGCAGTGTAAACAAAGAAAAAAGAATCAAAAGACATCTTACATTTGGGATGGATGTTACTAAGATCTCTTAAGGCTGAGAGGAAAAACAGAAGAAACACCCTCAGGTAGAGGTCTCCTGCTTCTCTGGCAGCCTGGGCATTGGGTAATTTTTGTTTTTAGAATATAGTTACTTGCTTCTTGGGACTATGGATATATTTTTTTTTTTACATTTTGCTCCTTTTAGCCTCCAGCTCTGTCTGCCTCCCATGTTTACCTCCATGTGGGATACTCTACAGAATTTTCCTACCATATGTCTATCATGGTTCAGTGAACCATTGTCATCTGGACAAAAACTCGAGTGTCTGGGCTCTCAACTTGGGGGCTGCTGGCCTGTGTGAGCACAAGTGTTCCTTCTTGTTAGACCACTCTTCCCTCTGCTCTTGAGAATGGAGGGCCAGCCTCATCTAATCCAATGCTGGACACTGGTAAAGAAATTTCTTTTTTACCATCTACATTCCTTCCCAAGCCATGGGCTTGTCACCAACTTCCCCCAACCAATAGTGCCTTAGTTCAATGTATTCATTGGTCCCACTCCTTAACCCTCCGTATGTCTGACACTTAACTGCAAGGCTTTATCCCCATACATTATGCAGTGTTATTGTGCATGACTGTGGGTACTGACCAAAGCTAGACAACCAGTCAGTCATACTGTATCAAGAAAACTTGGGGGAAAAAAAAAACTAAAGAAAAATTACTTGGGTGGAAGATAAAAGTCAAATATGTTATGATTTGATTTGACTAAGATAATGTGGTATTAAATTATCTGGTCATCCATATTTATAGTCATAAAATCATTTTTGTGGTAGTTAAATCTAAAATAAACCTATAATAAATAGACAGTTTAAATAAAATCAGCTGCTTTATATTTTTTATTGGCTTCATTGTGAGGATAAGTAGTATTTTTTTTCTATAATAGCACAGTTATTAAAGCAAAACAGGCAAACATTATTATAGTTTTCCTAATTATATAATTGGCATTCTTTAAGCCAGTTTCCCCTCTGATGGTTAAAGAGAAACTGTCTATTTTATACTAGTTCAGCACCATCACTTGTATGTTAATAAAGCTGTATTTTTATCATTAAAGACTCATTTATCCTTCAGTGCTCACACATGTCAATCTGTACTGTTATTACCTTTTTATGGAAGGCAAACATTTGACCCCAAAAGAAAGGAAAACATACAAAGTGTTTTATTCTTAGAGTGCATTTTCAATAAGAACTTATTTTCTTGCACAAAACAGTCGGTGAGCATTCTTTGTAGGTCAGAAAGACCCTGGGAAACCCAGCATGTTCTTTCTCTCTAATGGTTAGGAAGTTTTCCCTTCCTTGACTTGATTTAAAATCCTCACTTGTAGGACCTTTTCCTTGAATTTGGAGAATTCTGAGACACTCTCAGGCCATTTTTTAATCAAGGAGGTGGGATGAGTAATTTAAAGTGGCATTCTTGTGATTTTTGTTGTTGTTGTTAATAGTTAAGAGTGCAGGGACTAGAGGGGTGCACAGTTCAGTCCTTAAGAGTACAAGAATATTATTATCAGTTGCCAAATACATATGGACTGGACATTGGGAATGTATGTTATACCTTATAATTTTTATAATTGTTGCCTAATTGTTCTTATTGTTTTGTATTGCATTTATTGTTACAAGAAAAAGAGGCTTTTATTGGACTAAAAGGGAGAGCTGTTGGGAGAAAAAGATACACCTTAAAAAAAAAAGCATGAAGGGGTGTTGGATTTTGTCAAATGCTTTTTCAGCATCTAGCGAGATTATCATGTGTTTTTTTTTCTTTCAACTTGTTTATATGGTGAATTACGTTGATGGATTTTTGTATGTTGAACCATCCCTGCATTCCTGGGATGAAGCCTACTTGATCATGGTGTATGATACTTTTGATGTGTTCTTGGATTCGGTTTGCCAGTATTTTATTAAGGAATTTTGCATCTGTGTTCATGAGGGAGATTGGTCTGAAGTTCTCTTTCTTTGTTGGGTCTTTGTGTGGTTTAGGAATCAGGGTGACTGTGGCCTCATAGAATGAGTTTGGCAGTGTTCTTTCTGATTCTATTTGGTGGAAGAGTTTGAAGAGTATTGGTATTATTAGCTCTTCTTTGAAGGTCCAGTAGAATTCCGTGCTGAAACCATCTGGCCCTGGGCTTTTTTTGGTTGGGAGATTTTTAATGACTGTTTCTATTTCCTTAGGGGTGATAGGGCTGTTTAATCTGTTAACCTGATCTTGATTTAGCTTCGGTAGGTGGAATCTATCAAGAAAATTTTCCATTTCGCTTAATCCAACACCCCTTCATGCTACAGGTCCTGGAGAGAGTGGGCATACAAGGGCCGTACCTAGAAATAATAAAGGAAATATACAGCAAGCCAGTGGCCAACATCAAATTGAATGGAGAGAAACTTGAAGCATTTCCTCTAAACTCAGGGACAAGACAAGGATGTCCACTCTCGCCATATCTCGTCAACATAGTACTTGAAGTTCTTGCTAGAGCAATAAGACAGCTAAAGGAGATCAAGGGGATACAAAGTGGAAATGAAGAAGTCAAATTATCCCTATTTGCAGATAATATGATAGTATACATAAGTGACCCCAAAAATTCCACCAGAGAACTCTTAGAGCTGATAAACACCTTAGGCAAGGTGGCTGGATACAAAATTAATTCAAAGAAATCAGAAGCCCTTCTTTATACAAAAAAATAAATGGGCTCAGAAAGAAATTAGGGAAACAACACCCTTCACAATAGTCACAAACAATATAAAATACCTGGGGGTAACTCTAACCAAGCAAGTGAAAGACCTGTATGATAAGAACTTCAAGTCCTTGAAGAAAGAAATTGAAGAGGCCATCAGAAGATGGAAAGATCTCCCATGCTCATGGATAGGTAGGGTCAACATAATAAAAATGGCCATCCTGCCAAAAGCAATATACAAGTTCAATGAATTCCCATCAAAATACCAGCACAATTCTTTATAGACCTGGAAAAAGCAATTCTCAGCGTCATATGGAATAACAACAACAACAACAACAACAAAAAAACAACAACAAAAAAACAAAACAGAATAGCTAAATCAATCCTGTACAAAAAAAAAAAAAAAATCTGGAGGTATCATCATCCCAGATTTCAAGCTGTACTACAGAGCAATAGTAATAAAAACAACATGGTACTGGTATACCAGTATAGAAACAGACCAGTGCATCAATGGAATCGAATTGAAGACCCAGAAATGAACCCACATACCTATGGTCTCTTAATTTTTGACAAAGAAGCCAAAACCACACAATGGGAAAAGGACAGCATCTTCAACAAATGGTGCTGGTCCAACTGGATGTCCACTTGTAAAAGAATGAAATTAGACCCATACTTATTACCTTGTACAAAACTTAAGTCCAAGTGGATCAAAGACCTTAACATAAGCCTGGTCACACTAAATCTACTAGAAGAGAAAGTGGGAAAACCCCTCAAACTCATTGGCACAGGTGACAACTTCCTGAACAGAAAACCAACAGCTCAGGACCTGAGACCAACATCAATAAATGGGACCTCATGAAACTGAAAAGCTTCTGTAAGGCAAAAAGACACTGTCATTCGAAAAAAATGGCAGCCTACAGACTGGGAGAAAATCTTCACCAACCCCACATCTGACAGAGGGGTAATATCCAAAATCTACAAAGAACTCAAGAAATTAAATGCCAAGAAACCAAATAAAATAAAAAGGGGGGGGGGGAACAGAGCTAAACAGAGAATACACAAAGGAGGAATTTGTAATGGCTGAGAGACACTTGAAGAAATGCTCAGCATCCTTAATCATCAGAGAAATGTAACTCAAGACGACTCTGAGATTCCATCTCATACCTGTCAAAATGCCTAAGATCAAAAGCTCAAATGACTGCACATGCTGGCAAGGGTGTGGAGAAAGGGGAACCCTCCTCCATTGCTGGTGGGAGTGCAGGCTTGTGCAACCACTATGGAGGTTAGTCTGGTGATATCTTAGAAAACTTGGAATAGCTCTGCCTTGGGACCCACCTATACCACTTCTGGGTTTACATCCAAATGATTCCTCACCGAATTACAAGGAAGTTTCCTCATCTATGTTCATAGCAGCCTTATTTGTAATAGCTAGAAACTGGAAACAACCCAGATGTCCCTCAACCAAAGAATGGATTAAAAAACTGTGGTACATCTACACAATGGAATACTACTCAGCCATCAGAAACAATGAGATTATGCAATTTGCAACCAAATGGATGGAACTAGAGAAGCTCATCCTGAGTGAGCTAACCCAGACTCAGAAGGATGCATATGGCATCTATTCACTTATAGTTGGATTTTAGCCATATAGTACAGGATAACTATACTATAATGAATGCACCAAAGGGAATGAGAAGATACTTTTTTTTTTCGCTATCAATGAGACACTTTTCCCTAGTGGTGCTGCCTTGTAGGCCCCCAGTGTATGAGGAGGCTCTTGGCCATCATATGTCTGCTGAACTGGGGCAGGGGACTGTTATGTAGGGACAGTCAACTCTAGAGGAGTGGGATGGAAGGGATAGGGGGTAAAGGGGTGGAAAGATGACACTAAGATGGAGATGTAACCTGAAGTAATAAATAAATATTTTTTAAAAAGCAGATAGGGAGAGGGGGAAGAGGGTAGGACTCCTAGGAGGGGGAGGAGGGAGGAAACTGTGATTGAAATGTAACTTGAAGAAATAAACGAATGTTGAAAATAAGAAAGAGTACACAATGCTCTTGCAGAGGACCCAGGTCATCACAACACCCATATTGGAAGATTTAAAACCACTCCTAAATCCAGTTCCCAGAGAGCTAATAACCTCCTCTGGCCTCTGGGACATCTATAGTCATGTGTACATTTCTACACTCAGACATACACAAATACACATGATTAAAAATAGAAAGATAAATCTTCAGAAAGAAAAAAGCTGCAGCTTTCTTTCCCTTTGGAACTTGTCACACTGATATCAGGAACACTGGCTCTGTGACATGGAGAAAGACCTTTTTAAATGTTTGAGTCTCAGTTCTTGCTCTACAAAGTAGTACATTGATGGGGATTTTCTTTGAGTTCCCTCTAAGTTAGATAGAAATTCTAACCGTCTGACTGAGCTGACTTTGGTGTTATTTATGAGGACACTTTTGAGCAGATGACACATGAAACAGCAGTAAAATAGTGAAGTCAGAGAGTGTGTGGGAAGACATGAGGGCGGCTCACCATGGCTGGCAGCCTGGCTCTTGTCCCTCCTCTGCTTCCTATAACTTTCTCTATGATACACTCTGAATGATCTCACACTAAGGAAAATCTGAGTGTGGGCTGAAAAGGAAGGGGATGCATTTTACTGGCAGAGAGTACCAAGAGTAGTCCAAAACTGATTAGATGATACATGATAGTGATGGAACACTCGGAAAGAGGAGCAGTAACTAAGGCAAGCAACAACAGTTGCTGATTCAGTTCTGCTGCAAGATCACTTGAGGGAAGAAGGAAAGAAAGAAAGAAAGAAAGAAAGAAAGAAAGAAAGGAAGGAAGGAAGGAAGGAAGGAAGGAAGGAAGGAAGGAAGGAAGAAGGAAAGAAAGAAAGAAAGAAAGAAAGAAAGAAAGAAAGAAAGAAAGAAAGGAGATGCATAGATTTAGATTTAGTTGTCTCATTTATATGGTCAACATATGTCACGCCCCTAGAACATATGCCTTTCTCTAAAAAGTTGCTCAGAGAATGTTTTTTGTTTCTAAATTTGTATCTTCTCTCTCTCTCTCTCTCTATGTATGTGTGTGTGTGTGTGTGTGTTTGCCCAGTTTTTATGAGACCACCTAGGATCCTGTGATAGCCTTGAGGCCAGCTGACATCTCCTGGCCCAGTGTAATCTTTGATACTCTATGTTGTGGTGTTTGCCTTCATTTTATGATGCTTAGACATGAGAAGTCCTTTGAGGATACAACTTATATCTTATTTAGTATGTTTTGCAATAACTAAAACTACTCTTAGCTCTGAGTGGGAAGGGCTTGTGCTGGCAGCAGGAGATGGGAAGATTCTTGCTTAACTGTTGCTGCTTACAGGTTGATGGGCACTCAGGTGAGAAACTATATATAGTATCAACAGTAAACAAATACCCTCACTGGTATGACTGAGCCAACTGTAAAGACCCCATGAAGGTTGTCTGTAAGCACAGAGAAATGAGAAGAATGGTCAAAAAGTAGCTTGCTCTGTAACCACTGACCACAAGGCTTCCTCACCCCTACCTAGACCAACCATCTCCAGGCTGAGAAATTGTGAATTAGAGGGTCAGTTTCCTTTTCCACAAGGATATGACATCTCATTGGTCTATACCAATAACGTTACATGTTCAACAAACTCGGCCCCTTCTCCCATCTGCCTACATATCTTACCTCTAAGCTGGGAGAAAGGAATTCTGAGTGTATTTCCAGGCTCCATCTCCACAGTTTTTGGTCTAGGACCATGTTTCTACATCTCTGCTGTTGGTGTCTCACACATCTGTGATAGAAGAAAGGGGTCTTGGCTTTGCCTATTATTGAGAGACAGTGTTTGCATCTGTTCCCACTTCCTTTTAATCAGGTACCCTGTAACAATTCTATCAATAGAATATGACCAACTCAAGTCTCAGAGACTACCATCTTGCATGTCCTGTCTCTTGGAATGCTAACTGTGGAGGTAGCTAGCTGCCATGCACTATGTCTGTCTGTCCCAAGGCTGCTATGACTGGCAGAAATCCAAGACACACAGAAAGATCTTGGGAGAGAAGATGATCTCTGAAGAGGATGAAATGCAAAAATAACAGCCAGGAACAAACAGATAAATGGAGGATATTGCTTGTATTAGTTCTTTGTCACTGTAACAAAACACCTGCTAAACAACTTATTGAGTAAAGATACTTTGTTGTCTAAGGTTTTAGAGTTTATTAATCACTGAGTAAGGGAAGGTATGGTAGAGCCCATCATGGTTGGGGATGAGGGCGCAGAGAAAGATGAATGTTAGCACACACGTACTTACTTTTTTTTTTTTTTTTTGCCCTACATTCCTTTGGGGTTCACAGCCTGTGGGATGGTATCTCCCACATTCAGTGTGGGTCTCCCCCTTTCAGTTAAGCCTCTTTGGTGACATTTTCACAGAAATACCCAGAGATATGCTTCACTAAACTCCAGGCCATGCTAAATCTCTTCAGGTTCACAGAGAAATTTAACTATCACAGAAAAGGATCTTTTGGTCATACTGTTTCAACTAACACCATGTGGACCAGAGATGAGCCACCTACATGAGTCCTTCTGAATCCCTGACCAGCATAGTCAAGGTAAAATCAAACATGCATTTTTTAGACCGAGAGAATTAGTGTAGCATGACACAGAAATAAACGTCTAAAGCCATATCTTTCAAGACTTTGTTTACATATTTTTTCCTTATGGCAGAACCTGCCCTGTTTGTAGAGAGGCAATGTTCATCTTTCTCTTATTTCTAAAGCAGTGGTTCTTAAGTTGTGGGTTTCTACCTTTTGGGGGGTCATATATCAGATATCCTGCATATCAAATATTTATATTATGAGTCACAGCAGTAGCAAAATTACAGTTATGAAGTAGCAATGAAAATAATTTTATGGTTGGGGGTCACCACAACATGAGGAACTGTATTAAAGGGTCGCCATGTTTGGAAGGCTGGGAACCACTGATCTAAAGCTTCATGTCCAAAGCAACCAACCCAGTTGTTTTGATTGAATATCTCCTGCGGTGGGTGCCTTAGATACATTTTCCCATTATTTTTTCAGAATGAATCTATAGAGAAGCTATTCTTGTTATTTTGTAAAGAATGACGAGATTCAGAGTTGACTATGTTGAACAGGGACCAGGTGGAGCCCAGACCTGCCAGGCTGTGGGCACAACAGTACCTTGTGCACATTCTGGACTTGGTGTGACAGACTGCTTATGAATCTTGCTCCCATAGCTCACTGTCAGGGCATAGTTTCTGTTCACTCTGGCATTCCTCACTGTCTGGCAATGTCTGTCCCAGTAAATGTTCATTGAAAATCTCTTATGGGACAATTTCTAAAAAAATCAAACACGAGTCCCATTCACAGAGAATTGCTTTCCATTAATAAGTTACGATACCTCAGAAGAACTTTGAAACCCCGATTTTGCAATCCCTCCATCCTCTGTCCTGAGAATGCTGGCCATGACAACCATTGGGGGTTTGGCCCATGCCTGGCCTGTCTCTGCAGGATCTTAACAGACAGGGCATCAGCAGGCTAACAGGAGCTAGCTAATGTTATGATCTGCAGTTACTTTGAGACAGCACCTTCCTGATAAAAGAGCTGTGTGTAAAAAAAACAAACAAAACAACAACAACAACAAAAAGAGCTGTGTGTAAACACAGTAAACTCCTCCACCTCTGCAGAGGACACTCGTCCTGCTTTTGCTGCTGAAGCCCTGGGAATGAACGCAGGACTGGACCTGACTTAAAAAGGAGGCCAATGATAAGCCTCTTAGATAAGGCGGCAGACCAGAGATAAGATGTGTATGAGGTAGGCTTTTCAAAGAGATAAGATGTATATGAGGTAGACTTTTCAATCAGCCAATGCTCCCATCCGTATTGACTGCAGACATGAAGTGCTCCCTGGGTCCCCTCATTCCTGCTGTCACCACATTGTATTGACACTTTTTGACATTGTCGGCCAGACTCCATCACCCCATCAGCATTTGTCTACAAGACTCAGTTAGACAAAAAAAAAATATGTATATGTATATACAGAGAAAACAGTGCAGCTTGACCCCTTACAAAAGCAGAGCTGAAGGCTTTGTTCAGTTTACAAAGCCAAGGACGGGGCAGGGTAGATTCCAGGCCTGCAGACAGCCTGAGATGATCACAAAGCACACTCTTCTAAGGTGCTGAGGTGGTGTGGTATGGACGCCTCCTCACCATGTAGTTAGACTCTTGACTCACATGAAGAAGATGTGAGATTCACGTGAACTGGACTCAGATATTATCGTGTACCGCCTGGTATGGGTGGTAGGAACTGAACCTGTGTCCTACACAAGAGCCACAAGCTATCTTAGCCGCTGAGCCATCTCTGCCACCTCAATGGACAGATTTCCAACCATCTTTTTATGTCATTCTCCGAGACACTGTGGTTTGATTTGTTTTTACATTTCTGTTCGGGTCAAGTTGGTATAAGGTTATGGACTTTCTGATGTGCGGCAACCCTTTGCTGACCCTCTGAGGGTCTGCACTCGTTGGTAACAGGCTGACATTGTCCCCAGCCTGAGAAATATGCTGAAGCTGAAGAGGGAAATGTGGGCGATCTGCTGCTAGGGTTACATTTCTTTCTGTGCATGTCTGTCATTTTCCTTGGAACATTCAGCAGAATTAGGTCAGTTATGGTTTCACTTAGCGGTGCAGCCTTTATGTTGCGCACAAATCATATGATGTTTTTAATTATCTCTGCCTTTTAACATTGATCTGAAACCAAATCCTTAACTATGCATGGCTTAGAGGTGTCTCTTTCCCCCCACCTCCGTTTGTTTTGACTTCTTTCTGGGATAAAAATGAAACTTAATCGTGCAGCAGTGAGACACAATTGGACTTCTTGGCCTTTATAAGTAGTTTGAAAGTCTTGAGTTAAGAGGGGAAGATGTGGATAATTACTAGCTATACAGTTGTAAATGGAAATTCTTAGGGTAATTAATCTGGGGATCTACTGCTTTTCTGTTGAGGGTTGGAGTGATGCTTATCTTTGAACTTTTGAAATACCTAGAGGAGCCCTTGGAAAGAGCTGTAGTTTTCTGACTCTTGAGCCCTGTTCAGTTTCCAAGAGGAGAGAGGAAATTGGAAAGGACTTCCTAGGACCCCTGCATGGTTGGCATAGGGGAGAGGACCTGGGAAATATGTCATGGGTGAAGGGAGACCCAAGCTAGCTTCTGTTGTTGTTGATTTTGCTTGTTTTGGGTTATGGGGAACAGCATCCTAGAAGCAGAACTAAAAACAAATCTTTGCTGGCCTTTGAAGCTTGGATGATCCTCCTCAGCCTCGATTTCCATGTTTAGGGGAAGGCTGTCGTATTTGTGGCTTAGTGGGGAGACAGGAGACCTTGAGTGCCACTCTCTGTGGTCTATAGATGGGGATTTGGCTTTTGTTTTTGTTAAGAGTATCAGTATGGAAGGTTCTTGGAAGTCTCAGGACCGAGAAGAGCTTCATGGAAAAGAAATAACCATTTTTTCTTGGAACAACTTGATCGTTTTGTTTTTTTCTTTTCTTTTCTTAACCAACATATTTATTGAACACTTATTAGGTAATAGAGCTATTGTAAACTGTGGCGCTCAAGCAAGAAAAAAGTTATAGAACACAGTTCTTGTCCTCAAGGAGTCTAAGATCTGGTTCAGGACATAGGCACAAAGGCAACCTATTTATAGACTACTGGACATACATAAAAATGGATGAAATGGTCTCTAACAAAAAGAGAGTACCTAAGCCCTATCCCGTTAAACCTGTGAAGACAAACCTGTTTAGAAGTAAGAGTAAATATCTCTTTGAGTTCACCAAGGATTCAGGGGAGATTCTAAACCACTGGCTGAATCTTTTTAGAAGAGAAAGAAGGGAAATCTGAGACACAAACACATAAAGAAAGAAGGTCATGTGATAGTGGGGTCCGATATTGGGGCTATTCCCCAAACTGAGGAATGCTGAAATTGTTAGCATTAGCTGTTAGTATCCTTTGGTTTGGAATACAGAATAATAACCAGAAGCTAGGATTTGACCAGAGCATGAGCATCGTTACATGCACTTAGAATCCCATCACTCAGCGGGTTGACTTCAAGTTAGATGCTAGTTCAGGCTGCACAGTGACACTCTGTCTCAACCTGGTAAGAAAGCAAACCAAAAGAATCTAGAAGTCAGTGAAGCAAGAGTTCAGGGCCTCCACAGAAAAGCTGAGCTTACCGGCCCCTTGATTTTTGACAACTGGCATTTAGATCTGTGGGCACACAAAGTTCTGGCATTTAGATCTGTGGGCACACAAAGTTCTGTTTTAAGCCAGCTGGGTTGTTAAACAAGTGTCTGTGCATGAAGTTCTGCCTAGGACGGAGCCGAAGGCAGCTTATGCAAGCTTATGCAGCTGAAGAGGAACCTTAATGATAACCATGCAGCTTCTCTGGGTGGGAAGGGCACTGCAGGTGAAACAGCCTAGCAGATCTACAGTCGAGAAAACCCTCACGGAAACGGGAAACAAAGGGACAGATCACTGTCAGTAAACGTCCCAGATCCTTACCTGTGTTCTGATGTGTTCCTTCATTGGTGAACAGGACAGGGCTATGATGAATTGTGAAGACCTGTGACCCCTGATGCAGATCAACATCTGTTTCACATGGGGGAAAGTGGCTGAGAGCCACTGCTTGGTGAGTAGGGTTCCAGCATAAACTTCATCAGTGAGTGGCAAGAAGAAGATGATTTTTGAATTTCCCAGGTAACTTTGAAGGGAATTTTTGAGAAGAGGAAATGTGATGTTGCACCGTGGGCAGGATCAGCAGCAGCTGTGAATTTAGATAACAGTGAAGGGTGCCCATCTCTAGACCTAGGAACTAAATCTTGTGGCTTTGAGGATGGAAAAGTGAGATGTGATCAAGCAATCTCCCTGAGATAGATGTGACAGCACCTAGGATGGTGGCTTTGGGAGTTGGAAGGGTAGACAGACAATGATTGTTGACTTAGAAAACACAGATACTTACATTATAATTCATAACAGTAGCAAAATTACAGTTATGAAATAATAGTGAAATAATCTTATGTTTGGGGTCACATTGAGGAACTGTGTTAAAGGGTCTCAGCATTAGGAAAGTTGAGGACCACTGTCTTACACAATGACTAAGGTAAAGAAATCTGTGAAAGCAAGTCCTCACTTTGGCTTTGAACATACTCAGTTTGACTGACTGTAGGAGATCCAGGAAGAGATACTTGACTTCTCATAGAAGACAAGAGTCCTAGGAATTATCACCCACTGATACTATTGCAAGATGTTGTATAACTCAGGACAACTGTCCAAGCTGTGCAAAATGGTCTGAAAACAGAGTTCTGCAGGAACACTCCATTATAGGATTAAGGAGAGCAGGAGTTGGTGAAGCTGGAGAGACCGGCTGTGTGGGAGGGAGTGGAAAATGAGAGCTGTCCTGAAAACTAAGAAGGAGCCTGTTAATTCCCGTGGCTGCTATAATAAATCACCATAAACTTGGTGGCTTAAAATAGAACAAATATATTCTCTCGAAGCACTGCATGTACAAATCGTACATTAAGCTCTCAGCAGAACGGCATTACCTTCTAGAGCTTGGGGAGAACCCTTCCTTGATTCACCCAGCTTCTGATGGTTCTGTGCTTCCCTGGCTCATGACAATGCTATTCTTATCTCTGCCTCCTCCTTTATATGCCTTTCCCTTTGCATCTTGAATATAAGAACTCTCAGGCCCAGGTCGAGAGGGACACATGTTTTCCTTATAAAGATAGTAGTCACTAGGCTAAGGAACTACACTAAATCTAAGATGGCTTCATGTTGACTTTGGTAGTTACATATACAAAGGTTCTAACATTTACAGGTACTGGAAGTTAAGATTTGGACATATCCCTTTGTGGGATGCAGTTGGTGCCATAGTAGGTCATACACCAGGGAAATGGCTGGATGCAAAACTGAATTTGCTAATCAAAATGGAAATTCTGATCAGGAAAATTTCAGATAGAGCTTTCTGGAAACTAGGAGTTTAGGAACACATGGGAAATTATTATTATTCAAGTTAGCTTCTTGGCTCATAACTTGGGAAGCTTGAGGGAATGAGTGTGGCTTAGAGTTCCAGGAAGGAGGCAACCCCAGAGCACTGGGAGTTAGATCAGCTACTCTACAAAGGACATAGCCAATGACTAGAAAGGTAATTTGTTCAAGATTGCACACTTGTAGTTTGGCCCAGAAGATAACATTTCCAGTTTTTACATATACATATATATATGTACAGACCTAGTTCAAGACAAGCAAAAAGGGTAAAACTCATTCATAATCCTGTAGGTTCAGAAAATGACCAGAGGCCTAGAGAAGTTACTGGTTACATTTTGCTCTGGAAAGAGGGAATAATCATTGTTGTTTGCCTGAGCTTAGGAAGTTGGCTAGAATGTATGATTTTTGTAATAAACATCACTTGGGACCTATAAATCAAGGCTAGTAGAAAAGGAGTTAGAGGTGCAGATAAGGACAGAAATGGTGTCTTAGTCACTGTTCTATTGTTGTGGAGAGACACCATGACCATGACAGCTCTTATTAAAAGAAAACATTTAATGGAGGGCTTGTTTACAATTTCAGAGATTTAGTACATTATCATCATCGTGAGAAGCATGGTGGCATACAGGCAGACATGGTGCTGGAGAAGTAACTGAGAGCTAAAACCCACCTCCACTGACATACTTCCCTCAACAAAGCCATACTTCCTTATCCTTCTAATCCTTTCAAAGAGTTCTACTCCCTGGTGACTAATTATTCAAATACATGAGTCTGTGGGGTGCATTCTACTTCAAACTACAACCAATAGGGATATGGATTTGGGGAGTAAGAACTACCTCTTCTTTCTCATTCCTCCAGTTTGCTGGCTTAGTGAAAAGACAATCATCTTGGGT
Organism: Lophiomys imhausi; assembly: GCA_907164525.1. Taxonomy (NCBI): domain Eukaryota; kingdom Metazoa; phylum Chordata; class Mammalia; order Rodentia; family Muridae; genus Lophiomys; species Lophiomys imhausi. The sequence goes on along the minus strand of CAJQZJ010033498.1, from coordinate 2,893,173 downwards.
ATTTTATTCATTGTAGATATTCTTCTCCAGGACACAGAGAAATGGAGACCACCACTATGTGCTTGGGTTTGGACTGAGTACTTTAAGTTTGCCATTTCCTTTGAGCCTAAGAATCATCTCCCTGTTTCTTTTCTTTCCTCCCTCCTTCCCTCCCTTCCTTATGATTGAACCTGGAGTCTTGAATATGGAGGAAAGTATTTGCTACTCTGGGTCCCTTGTAACTTTTGACAAGGGACCTTTGAGACAGGGCCTTACTAAGTTGCCCATGCTATACTTGAACTCACTTTGTAGCACAGGTGAATGTCTTGCCTGTGTAGATGGAATTTCAGGCATGTGCTACCAGGCCCAGCTTTTAAAAAAATATTTATTTATTACTTCAGGTTATATCTCCATCACAGTATCCTCTTCCCACACCTCCCAGTCCCAACCTCCCACCCTCTACTCCCCATCCCTTCCATCCCACTCCTCCGGAGTGGAGTGTCCCTACATATCAGCCCCTCACCCCAAAAGACTTCTACTGAGACTGGTATTAACCCCAAAGAATCCAATGACCCTAATCAGCAGGAAGTAGCTTAAAGAGAACTATGCCCCCTTTCACCTTTAACCAGTTCACATTGCATTTAGAAGAAGAAAGTCCAAGGCTGGGAGAAGTCAAGTGATTGTATTGATTACTTTCTGAGTCTATTTTTCCTCTAGATTTTGGGAATATAGAGTTAGAAACCCCAGTTTAGGCTTTCGAGGAGGACATAGTCTAGAGCACTGGTTTTCAACCTTCCTAATGCTGTGACCCTTTAGTATAGTTCATGTTGTGGGGACCCCCAATCATAAAATAATTTTGTTGCTACTTCATAAGCATAATTTTGCTACTGTTTTTGCTGAGTAAATATATGACATGTAAGATATCTGACATGCGACCCCCAATGGGGTGGTGACCCACAGCTTGAGAACCACTGGTCTAGAGCATACTAAGTCTACTGCCATTAATTTATCATCTAGAGCAGAATTCTTTCAAATCTGTTGTGTGCCAGAATATTTCAAGAGCTGGTCATGAATTAATCAATGGAACAGACAAAGAAAAAAAAAAGAGTACATGTTATATTTTAGCAGTGAGAGTAAGAAATTTATAACTAAGTTGTTAGTGTAATGTGGTATGAACTTATTAAAATAACCAATTATGAGAATGTTTTTGTTTAATCCCAGGTGGGCTGCTTAAGACACAGGTGTAAAGTATTAACTGTCTCGTGAGCTAGCAGGGGCGTGGCTTAGCCAGCTGAGCAAGTTTAACTCTGAGGACTTAGGGGAGAAAATAAAAAAAACAAAGCCTGAGGAGAAGGGGGCTCTACAAGGAGGAGAAAAGGCTCTACAAAGAAGTAAGAGAAAAAGGAGCTTTACAAAGGAGGAAAAGGGGCTCTACAAAGAAGTAGGAGAAAGCTCTACAAAAAAACTAAAAGGGCTACAAAGAAGAGGTTGCTCTCCCAAACTGCTGCTTGTTCTTCCTGCTGCTGTCTCCTGGTTTGCTGGACTTCTGAGACTGGTATTAACCCCAAAGAATCCAAAGACCCTCTCTAATCAGCAGCAAGTAGCTTAAAGAGAACTATGCCCCCTTTCACCTTTAACCTTCTTTCTCTCCTACATCGTGTTGGGAGGAACAAGAGGTGGGCAGGAGGCATAAGGTATTAAGGATAGTAAAATAAATTAGAGTGTATAATTAATATAGTGTAAAAGTAATAAAAGCCTCTTGTTACAGTGTTCTTTTGGATAAGAGGTTTGGAATATTAAAATAGTACTTGAATGGGCCTCTAGGACTTCCTGTAATTTATCACCAGGGCGAGAATTGTTGACCTATAATTCTGACACTGTTCTGAATTCCATTTCTATATCATCCAACTTAATTCTTGAAGTAGACTACAGTTTTCTTACAAATGGGAAATTGGCTTAGAAACTCAATAACCTCCCCTGAACCATGCGTCTGCCCTGTGGGGAGTCAAGCCTGGCTTTCCAGAAGGGACTGCTATTCTCTCACTTTCTTTGCTGTCCATTCCCACACTTATTTATCATCTTGCTAATTCCTCCCTTTTCCTCCCACCTCTCCCTCTTCCACACTCGTCTTTCTCTACCACTCATACCACAGATGATAAGATGAGAGGTAACCAGCAGAGATTCCTCAGCAAATAGTCCTGCTTTCCGTTATCCTGGTGTGTGGTCTTATTCACATGCTCTCTGTATTCATCTCATCCACCCAGGGAGGAATCTCCTCCTCTATGTTACCAGTTTATGGTAAGGTTCTCAGAAGAGGGGAACCAGCCTGAGAGTGACTCTGCATCTAATGATGCTCTCAAACAGGGCACTCCTGTGAGTGGTGGTTTTCTGAGGACCCCACTGTGCTGGAATCCCCTACTTTACTTGCAGTGCAATGTTTGGTTGACCTCAGGTACACCCATGCAGCAAGTGCATGAGCAAACCCCAGTTGGAGTAACATCCCTGATAGCCCACGGGGAAAATCAAACTAGACAGCAGCAAATATCGACCCTAACCTGGTTCTTATCACTATTATTTTTTTCCCAACTGCTTGTAGCTGGCTTCTTCCAAACTGTCTTGGTTAGTTTTTATCAAGTTGACACACACCAGAGATACCTAGGAAAAGGGAACCTTGATTGAGGAATTACTTTCATCGTATTAACTTGTGGGCATGTCTGTGAAGAGGTTTGTTTATGCATGATTTGTGGGGGAGTCCAGCCTACAGGGAGCTGTGCCACCCCTGGGCGGGTAGTCCTGAGTTATATAAGGAAGGTTACTGAATATGAGCCCAGAAGCAAGTTAGTGAGCAGCAGTCCTCTATGGCCTCTGCCTCAATTCCTCCCTCCAGGTCTTTGGCTGAGTTCTTGCTCTGACTTCTCATGATGAAGGAGAAGGTGTAAGAAGAAATGAGCCCTTTCCTCCACATGTTGGTTTCGGTCATGTTGTTTATCACAGTGAGAGAAAGCATACTAGGTTATAAATCTTTATTGAAATTGCTCTTACAGATAGCCAAGAAATTTAGCCAATCACTCCGGAGCAGTTATACTCCCTTTATCAAGTAGGAACCTAATAGAAATTCTGCATGTCTGCGGGGCACAACATGGTGTTTTGACTCACGTATGCATGTCTTAAACTTTGTGTAGAAGAATGTACTCACTTTCAAGAAACAATAAGAGTTTAAGTTCTAAGGTGATAGATCTGTTAATTACCCTTATTTAATCTTCATGAAATTAATATTGTTGTCTGTATCCCCCTTTTCTTGGAAACAAGGTCATCTTATGTAGTCCAGTTTGCCTCAAACTCTTGATTCTAACTACATCTGCTAAGTAGTTAAGATTATAGGCGTATACTACAACACTTGAGTCAAATGAATATTTAATTTTTAGTAAGTCTTTTAAGGTATTTGGGATAAAATGAGTTTAGTTATTAGGGTTGCATATAAGCCTAGAGAGAGAGCATTATGCTCATCACTAAAAGAATTTTTCTTTTGATCAACAATTTCAAATTTTGAAGACATTCAATTCACATGGATACAAAATTCACAAGAATATAAAATTTACTGGTATACAAAAACAGGTGTGCCTGATAGACTGTTATAACAAGGCGGCTTTTCCTACTTTGTATTATATTAATTATACATTCTAATTTATTTTACTGTACTTAATTTATTGTGCTTAATACCTCTACCTCCCTTCCACCCCTCATTCCCTTCAACACCCCAACCCTAGGTGGGAGAGAAAGAAGGTTAGAGGGAGAAGGGATGTAGGTCTCTTTGAGCTATTTCCTGCTGAATAGGGTAGTTGGATTCTTTGGGGGTAACATCAGTCTCATTAGAAGTCCAGCAAACCAGCAAACTAGCAAACCAGGAGACCAGCAAACAGGAGACAGCAGCAGGAAGAAGCAGCAGCAGTTTAGGGGAGCAGCAGCAAGTGGGAGAGCAGCAAACACTTTCTACCTTGTAGTCCTTTCTCTTCTTTGTAGAGCTTTCTCCTACTTCTTTGTAGAGCCTCTTTTACTTCTTCTCTCTCTTCTCTTTGTAGAGCCCCCTTCTCCTGGGGGGTGGGGTGGGGCTCTGGCTTTTTATTCCTCTCTCCCAAGTCCTCAGAGTTAAACCAGTTCAGCTGGTTAAGCCACGCCCCTGCTAGCTCATGAGACCATTAATACTATATACCTGTGGCTTAAGCAGCCCACCTGGGATTAAACAAAAACATTCTCACAATTGGTTTTAATAAACTCCTATTTACACTTCCCCCTTTTAGTTCAAAACATGGTGTGTGTATATGTATATACATATGTAAAGATATTTATCAGATCTATCTAGAATTATATTTACAATGTCCGGTCTATTTGTATTTAGCAACCTTTGAGAAAGTATCTATTATCTATACCTAACTTAGAGTTCTGTACCTATATCATTTTCTATTCTTATTTGCATTTATCAACCTAGAGTATCTTTTAGACCTAAAACATTTCTTAAATCCTATACAACTAAGCTTAATTGTAAGATTATAATTATTTAGGCCTCAATCCCATCAGAGACTTTAGAAGGAAATTAAATTATTACTTATGTATGTAGGAAGTGTAGAGCAAGCAACTTCCAAAACTATAGTAATGACAAAGGTTGCTGGCTATCTGAACAGCCACCAATGGTTTCTCTGTGGCTTTTGGGCATCCAGTCTTCAGTCTACTGGCCCAGAATATCAGACAACCTTTTCTGTGAAGCCAACAGATTAATTAAAGGACTAGCCTACCTTATGTTTGTAATACTGGTCAGTCACCTTTTCAGTGTCCTGTTTGTTCACAAATTGGACAGACATCCTGCTATCATCAGTTTTTGTCCGGTGACTATTGTCACAATTTTTTCGTTAATGTCCATCATCTTTTTATTCGGGGTGCTGCCAGGAACAGATGCCTCTCTGTCAGAAAAACTTTTTATTAAAACATCTTAAATGCCATTTTCTGTAGGTCTCTGAAGTTTTTGAAAACCATCTATCATCTATCTGTCTATGTAAATAAACATTGCTTGTTTTTTAATCTATGTACTATTTACCTAACTTATTTCTGCAATTAAATATCTAACAAAACTGTAAGTTCTTAAATCCTACACAGTTTCAATAGTTCCTTTCAAATGGACTGGAACTAACATTTGCATTTTTAAACTAGTAACAGACATTTTCAATGAATTAAATACTTTTTGTATCAGTAGTTTATTTTTACAACCTGGTAACTCTTGGCTGTTCTATCTTGGTAACAACTCTCAGCTGCTCTTGTCTGAAATGGCTCTCATATTTTGCTATGGGGCCTTGAGGTAGGACCCAAAAGTTTTATACTGACCGCAAAAGATTACCTTGTATGTCCCTCTTGGACATACATTCATTTGTCCAATGCTGACCTCTGCCAAAAAGTTTACAAATTCCAGAAAATCTCGACTGTCTGCCACTAGAAACCATTTCTGTGCTGTTACTGTATTTCCCAGAGTTCCATTTTGACATCTGATTATTCTCATACAGGAGGAAAAATAGCAACATTAAAAAAAAAAATCCATTCTTGGCACAAAGCAGGAGAGAACCCAGTGGCAGCAGCCATCATAAACCTTTTGCTGATGTCCTGAAAAACACTGCTCACTCCTTCATATCCTTCTGTCTCCTCCACAGCATTAGATATGAAATTATCCAATATGCTAGCCACGTTGTGCACCACCTGTAGCAAGGTGGCTTTCCTTCTTTGTATTATATTAATTATATATTCTAATTTATGTTACTGTACTTAACTTATTATGCTTAATAACTCCACCTCCCTTCCACCCCTCATTCCCTTCAACCCCTCAACCCTAGGTGGGAGAGAAAGAAGGTTAGAGGGAGAAGGGACATAGGTCTCTTTGAGCTACTTCCTGCTGATTAGGGTGGTTGAATTCTTTGGGGGTAACACCAGTCTCTTTAGAAGTCCAGTGAACCAGCAAACTAGCAAACTAGGAGACCAGCAAACAGGAGACAGCCACACTAAACCAAACATCTCTAGTTTTGCTGATGAAGAGGAGGCACTGACAGGTTAAGAGGTTTTCTAGAGAGCATGCAGATGACAGCTGCAGAGTTCTGAGCCACGCTCTTTGGCTTTAGACTTTTGAGGGAGCTCACTTCTGTTTCTGAGAGAAAGTTTTCCAATGTGCTTTTCCAATGTGGAACGCTTCCCCAAGAATCCTGAAAGAAGAAGCCAGCCAGGCTCTAACCTTTTTGTTGTAAGTTAGAGACTTAGCACAAAAATGTGATCTGGTAGTTATAATTCCTCAGGAAACCAATCTGTGATCTCCACTGGTATGATCTTACTCTACCTGTGTTTAAGGCAGTGTTAACTCTTTCTGTGTTAATGAAATATGTTGTTTTATTCTTATGTACAATATAAAATATAAGGCATGTGTGCCTATCTGCGTATACACACACACACACACACACACACACACACACACACACACACACACACACAC